>JYFJ02001410.1:0-81116 GCA_000934665.2 Catajapyx aquilonaris
CCAGTATTTGGAACAGCCATATTTCTGCTCTTCTCCGGGACAAAAGTGCACGGGGGAATTATTATCCCCCAAATAAATGTTCACGTAACGTATCCGAGGCGAAACACGTACTCAAAACTCTGTTTCAGAGAAACACTAGCAGAAATGTCTTACAATCGCAGAAGTTGGTATTGGCCAGCTCGCCCCATGTATAAACATAGGCTCAACACCCCACCCCCTGCCCTCCGTTTCCAAGCGCAAGAACTACCTTAAGAATGAGGTGGTAATATTGTTGTGCCAAAATTTTAGGCAAGCCTGCTGGCACATTGGTATATTCAATTGGTTGGACAATTTTCTAATTTCCTGCATACTCTTTCCAGGACACAGGTGTAAGTGTTCGCAAACGTGTGATAAAAATCCTCAAGGACATCTGCATGGAATGCCCCGAGTTCACCAAGATCCCCGAGATTTGTGTGAAGATGATCCGCCGTGTGAATGATGAAGAGGGCATTCGTAAACTGGTTATGGAGGTGTTCCAAAACATGTGGTTCACACCAGTGAGGGAGAAGCCCCAGCTGGATAGTACAGCTCTCATACGGAAGGTTATGAACATTACCGATGTTGTCGCTGCCTGTAGAGACACAGGACTCGACTGGTTTGAACAGCTTCTTGTCAGTGTGAGTAGCCCCAATATGTTATGTCTTTGAAGCACCTTGATTATTTTGCAAATTGGAACTGTTAAGCTGCAACCTATTGATTGCTTTTTCTCAGTTATTCAAGCCAAAAGAGGACAAGGAGGACTCCACTAAGGTGTACACAGAACCACCCAAGTCACTTCTGACTGCATGCAAGCAGATTGTGGACTGCTTGGTGGAAAATGTGTTGCGGTTAGAGGAAGGCTGCTTGAGCAAGGATGACGATGGCGGGTCCGCCAAGGGAACCTCCCACCGGCTAGTGGCATGCCTTACCACACTCTACCTCTTTGCCAAGATTCGGCCCCAGCTGCTGATCAACCATGCCACCACTCTCCAGCCATACCTGAGTGTCCGCTGCCAGACTCAGGCAGATTACCAAACCATAAGCAGTGTGGCCAAGACGCTGGAGCTAGTGGTACCCCTTCTGGAGCATCCTAGTGAGACTTTCCTGGCACAGCTAGAGGAGGACTCTGTCAAACTCATCCTCCAGCATGACAAGGGTGTGGTCTCAAGCTGCCTATCATGCCTTGGAGCTGTGGTCAACAATGTGACCCACAACTACAAGCTGATTCACGACTGCTTTAAGAAGTACTTTGGGCAGTTGGTCGAGTACAAGCGGCTGGTGGAGGAGAAGCCTGATGATCCTCGATTGGTAAAATACAAGCCATACTTCCGGAGATCACTGTACACCGTAGGGCTTGTGCTGAGGCATTTTGACTTCACCAAAGAGGAGGTCAGACTGGAAGAATCTGTGAGTGGCTAGAGGAAGCACATTTTGCTTCTATTTGGAAAGGGGTCAGTTGTGATGATGCCTGACTTACCTTTGTTACTTTCCAGCCGGACATTGTGGATCAAGTGTTCCTGATGATGATGTACTTCATCAACCAACCCGACCAGGATACCCAGCGCTTTGCCCTCCAGTCCATAGGTTTCATGTGCATTCGTCACTATGACTACATGCTGGGCAACCAGTTGAAGGACTACTACCATTACCTGCTCACTGACGAGTTTGCTGCTGTGCAGCTCAGGATACAAGTGCTCAACAATATAGAAACTTACCTCCAAGAAGAGGAGCTCAGGATGATTAAGCAGGACCAAGAATGTGAGTGGTCAATCATGATTCTGAAAATAATGATCTGTCACTTGAAGTGAGGGCATGGCATCATCATGTTTCGTTCTGCTTTTATGCAAAATTGTGATTTTTCAGGGTCTAAGCGGTCGAAGGAGGAGAACCTGAAGGAAATGGGCGACATATCATCAGGGATGGCCAGCACAGTGGTGCAGCTATATCTAAAGCAAGTGCTGGAGTCATTCCTGAATCCATCAGTAACTGTCCGGCATGCTGCCTTCAAAGTGATCCAGCTAATCTTGCAGCAAGGGCTGGTGCACCCTGTCCAGATTGTGCCGTACCTATTGTGTATGAGCACAGATGTGGAACAGGTGGTTTCACACCCAGCTGACAAACAACTGCAGGACATTGAGAAAAAGTATCCTGGGTTCATCCACATGAAGGTGCTTCCAGGGATACGCCTTTCCTACACTTTGCAGAGGATTCTTCAGGGAGGGGAGGTGGTCAGGGGTCATCGGATTAAGGAGGGTGAGCCACCAGCAGCACTCAATGGGTTTATGTACTCCCTCTTGAGAAGCAGCAAGCAGCAGAGAAGGGCCATACAGCTGTCCCTGCTGAGGCAATTTGACGAGCAGGCCAAGACCACTCTCTCATACATGCTGTACCTGGCCGACAATCTGGCCTACTTCCCGTACCAGGTGCAGGATGAGCCCCTTTTCATCATACATCACATCGATATACTTGTGTCTGTGTCGGGGTCCAATCTGCTGCAAGTCTTCAAAGAGGTGTGTAATTGCAGATGCCATTTATGAGGAAGTTAAAGTGCTTTTAAACTAATATAAGTCTGAGCTATAATATTGTCATGGAGGTAGTCCTTTGCATACGGTGAACCTTTCTTGTGATTGAACTTGGTCCATTGCGGAAGTTTTGCTTCATCTTGGTGAAGGATTTTTAGTGTATTTGTGTTTGATATCATCCAAAATGGAAAATATTTGCAGAACAGAGAAACTGGCAACGGATTTCACTGGATTATTAACATCATCCATGCCCCCTAAAGGCCTAACTCCCAATGGGGTAAAATAAATAAATGAAAAATAAAAATAAATACAAATAAACATATTACAGTACATGTAGCTTGGACTGGACTTCACTTTTGTTAAGAGGCCTTGGCTATTAGGGTTTCTTTGAGTGAGAAGTTTAAAAATCTAATCAGAATTGATTTCAATTAACAGACTCTGCTACCTCCTGCAAACCACGCTACTTGCAATGGTCCTGAGACGGAGAAGGTTGCACAGGTGCTGGATGATGATGACGACGATGAAGATCCTGAGTCGATCATGAAGCGGATCCCCACAGAGACCACAGTGCTAGAGGAATGCATCACTGCTTCTCAGGGATGCCTTTTGCTGCTGGTCTTAAAGCAGCATTTGAAGGATCTTTATGGGATTACTGACACGTGAGTTGTTTCTACATACTGAAAGGACTTACATCAAATTTTTCCCAGAGTTAACCTTCTACATGTTTCTATTCAGGAAAATATCACAGTACTCACCCTCTGAGTCAGGGAAAATCTACGAGAAAGCAATAACTCGGAAGACCAACATGAAATTTGAACCCAAGGGTACTTTGACTACTCTTAGAATGGGCTCTCTATCCTGTTCCTCTGGGTCCACCAAGAAAGTCCTTGTGGAGCAGTACCTGGATGTAAGTAACATGGTTGCTTGCTGTTGTGACATTTAATTGAGTTTTAGAAGTTTCCAGCCTTGTTACCGGAACACGTGCTTCTTTTACACAATATGCCTGTGGATTATGAACTACAATCTCATCTTTATTTCACTCTAATTTATAGTTCAAGCAGCTGATGCTGAGGATCGATCCTGATGAGGAGGAAGAGGATGAAGAGGCGAAGAAACTGCAGCAGCAGCAGCAGCAGATGCAGGCTGCTGGGGTTATGGATCCAAACATGGCAGGCGTGGGTGGGGCCCATCCTCCAATCCCCCATCTTCAGATTTCCATGAGGAATTTGCAGCAAGCCAACAATGCAGGGATGGTAGATGACCCGGGGGGGCTCAAGCTGGACCACAAGGTGAGAACTGTCTGCCTTGGACTTGGGAAATATGCCTTTTAATATTAAGAGCTATTGTGATGTGTGTTCATAAGACATGAGTGTAGCCATGTGTTGTAAATAATAATGGCCTGCAATGGCAATTTGTGAATGAATTTTAGTTTTTAGCTAATGTATGCTATGCCTTGTATATTCAAACTGTGTGACCCTCATTACTTTTTGTTTCCAGGATGCCACCATGCCAAAAGTGCCGAAACTGACTATAGTTCCCATAAAGCATTCATCACACACCACTTCTCACCACCACCCCCCTCATCGCACTCCCAAAGGGCACAAGGTTGACAAGCACCGTAAGCACAAGCACAAGCGGAAGAAACGGAAGATTCACTCCGACGAAGAGGACTCGGGGGACGATTACTCCGACCCAGACTTTCTAGTATGAGTTGGTGGGGTGAGGGGGACTCATCCCTGAGCGGAAAGACAGCAAAACGCTGCCAGGCTCAAGCGGGAAAAACAGTGCAGAAGACAATACACACACCAGGTTGTGAGGTACATTTTAAGAAATATTTCCCTGCAATGTTCCTTATTTATCCAGTTAATTTTTCATGGCTCTCTCTCCCTCCCTCCCCTGTGTTTTAAAGGTCAGTGATCTTTTTAAAAAAATTATTATTATTATTATTACCTCGCACCCACCAGCATAAATGAGAGAGTTCAGTCATGAAAGTGCAATTGCAGGTTTTGTAAGTGATCACAATGGTCCTTTTCGAAGAGTGATACACTGTGTATTAATTGTATCACACGCACATACCCCCTTCCCCCACTTTCCCGAGAGATATTTGCACTTATGAAGTGCAATTGCAACTCTACCAAGTTAATATTGTACAAAGTAGGGTGTCAGTTTTTTCTTTCTTTTACTTTTATTCTTTTTTTAAAAAAAGCTGTTGTTGGTTGAGGATGTACAAGTTGTACAAAGCTAGGGTCAGATTTTAAAACTACCACACCCCCTCTCCTTTCTCACACGCACTATACATAGAAAACGGCAGTTTCGTGGATGTGGTGTTTTGCACATATTGTACATACGGTTTTTTTCTCTTGTACATATACAGCTGTGTAAAAGCGTACAAGTCAATCCCATTTGGATGCGTGTATTTTTTTCTCATATGACTCTCATGGAGGGTTTATCCAAGGCAGTGTTAATCTGTATAATTTATAAATACGTACATATTATAATATATATTTAGCCAATGTTATGGCGCTCCCCCGCATTAAAAGAAAGGAAGAAAAAAGATGTATTGTGATTTTTATGACATCGCAGGAATTTGCGTACTGTTTTTGGCTTGTGAGGGGAGGGTGGGGATGTAATTGTACAGCTCTCCTTATAATGTTAACTGGAAAAGATGAAAGAAAAGAGATGGAAATTAATTGAAGAGGTCACATTTTTCTTTTGGAAAAAATGACAAAAAAAAAAAGTTCCCAGTTGGGGAAGGCAAAAAATACATAAAATACAACTGATAGTGACTCGACTGTTTTTCTTCTCCACGGCAAGCAAGTTGGGTTGAAGAAGTTCACTTTTTATATGTGGAGATTGTTAACTTATTTATGTGATGTCCTGATTTGTTTTTAGCGAGAGAATCCATAGAATAAAAATGGTATTTACTTAATACTTTGCGGTAAAAGGAGCACTTGCAATGGCAGATTTTTAATGATTTTGTGTTTGTTTTTGTTTGTTAGATAATTCCAATTTCACAGGCAGCACTCTACTTTCTCTTCTGTTCAGAACAGAACTCAATGCTGTTATTTTCAGTAGACTAGAACTACAAGTCACATTCTAGTCATCGCAAAAAAAAGCTCTTCCTCCTCCTATATTATATGTTGTTGTTCATTTATTTATAGTTCAGTGTTGTTTTCTATTGACGAGCTGGAAGGGTGACTTCCAGGCAAATTGATATTGTGATTTTTTTGTGAACATTTTTTTGAAACTAATTTTTCTAGCTTGATTAGCTCAATGTGGACTTTTATTGGTTAGCCCTCGATTCTATGCCTTTTTAAAAACATATGCTGGGAATGATTCTGTCTGCCCTGCAGTGATCTCGACTTGCTCGAGACCAGTAGGATGTGAAAGATGTATTGTAGCAGGCAGTGTACCGTGGATAACCACATAATTTTATGTTTCATTTATATTTCACGGCTTTTCAAGTGCTGGTAATTTTTTGTACACGTGTACATTTATAATTATTTTTTTTACAATCTGAGAGAGAAGAGAGGAAGAAAAAAATGCATTGTAAACATTTTAAATATTGTTATCCCAGGGTGGAATGCTGTGTGCTCTATTCCAGTGCGCAGTGTCCGCTTTGTTTTTCATCACCATGCCATCCTCAAAGTATTATAATAAATATATATATATTGTGTATAAATATATATATATTATATTTTGTGCTGCGGAAGGGAGAGAAGAATTAGATGTAGTACATTGGAGATATAAGTGACATTATATCAAAACGACCTAGCAATATTTCAGATGTATTTGCAACTTTTGCCAATTATTTTCAGAAATAAATTGCAAAAACATGCATAATTTTAAATACGGATATGTGCTGATGTGCGTGTCTTTTTGTTTTTTCATTTTATTGTTAAGCAAGCTTTTGGCTGAGTCAGGGGAAGGAACAATATTGTCAAGAGGAGTTGTTAACACGTAGAGTAGGACATGGAGGGGTGGAAGGGAGGCAATTTAATTTCAGCACATCAATAGTGTGACTACTGCACAAACATCATGCTTGGTAGTTAAAATATTCAAGTCATGACTGACGGGAGCACTTGTATGATGCTGAGGCTGAAAACCGTGCATGGGTATACCTGTCTGTCTGACCAGTACCTAGAAGGACCTCATATTCTTGGTAATTCCGTACGTAAGAGAGTATGCTTTACCTGCTTCTGAAGGTCTACTTGCTGTTATTACAGTAATGGAATATGCGGATGTATGTGTATGCACACTCTTGGTATGCACCACTGCGACCAGAATTGAGTTTTTAAAAAGACCACCATATGAAATGCTCAAGAACGCATCACGAATGTTGCAAGAATGCCAGATACATATGAACTCCGCTCATAATATTTTATGAAAAATTGCATATTCATTGTAATATGTAGGCTGGTAATTATGAAAATTAATATGCATTTTGGGGCACATTTCTCGCTCTCGGCTATCAATGAGAATCGTTCCAATAATGATAAAACATTTCCTGCTTACAACAAACCATTATCACGGCAGCCATGGGTCAGCAAAACTATTTATCTAATCCAATTTTTGTGCAATAATATTTATTGTATACGTACGCAATATTTCATCAGCAATGGTTCATATACAACCCGCCATGAATATTTGCGCATGCGGCTAATTTATCAGCGCCACGATTGGCTGACTCAAGTCGTTGGCGTAACCTGATTGGTGTAAATATAGTCCCTGTTGGCTTGAAATGTAACGTGTAAACTTTCCGATCCGCGCGCCATCTGATGTGGAATTAAAAATCGAAGAAAGTGTTAGTCGAAGTTAGCCGGTGACCCGAGTTCGACGTGTTCTTTTCCTTCTGGTGACCTCCTGTGACCTGCGATGGTGGTCCGTCAGTACAATGAGGAGCTGAAGTTCCTCGAGAAGATCAGCTCCCATTGCTGGAGGATCAAGAAAGGGTTCCAGCCAAACATGAACGTAAATATACTCCCACTAGAACCATTTCATGGAATGAAGCTACAAGTCATTAATTACATGTAATTACTTACAGGTGGAAGGTGTGTTCTATGTCAACTCTCATCTGGAGAAACTGATGTTCGAGGAGCTTCGGAACGCTTGTCGTCCAGGGATGGTCGGAGGGTTCCTTCCGGGGATGAAGCAGATAGCCAACGTGGCTGCTCTGCCCGGAATTGTGGGAAAGTCTGTTGGACTCCCGGATGTTCACTCCGGATATGGGTTTGCCATTGGGAACATGGCTGCGTTTGACATGGGTGACCCCAAGTCTGTGGTGTCCCCCGGAGGAGTTGGGTTTGACATCAACTGCGGAGTGAGGTTGATCAGGACCAATCTTACCGAGAAGGACATGCAGCCAGTGAAGGAGACTCTGGCGCAAAGCATGTTTGACCACATTCCTGTAGGAGTAGGCTCAAAGGGAATCATACCCATGAATGCTCGTGATCTGGAGGAGGCACTGGAGATGGGGATGGACTGGTCCCTCAGGGAAGGTACACACATTTACCATTATTACATTTAGCAGGCTTACACCAATGAATGCACATTTCCAGGGTATGTGTGGGCTGAGGACAAGGAGCACTGCGAGGAGAATGGCCGTATGCTGAATGCAGATCCATCCAAAGTGAGCCTTCGAGCCAAGAAGCGAGGCCTCCCTCAGCTTGGCACGCTGGGAGCTGGTAACCACTACGCTGAAATCCAGGTTGTGGAGGAGATTTTCGATAAGTTGGCTGCCAGTCACATGGGGATTGAGTTCAAGGGGCAGGTCTGCGTCATGGTCCATTCTGGTAGCAGAGGATTTGGGCATCAGGTGGCTACCGATGCTCTGGTTGAGATGGAGCGTGCCATGAGCCGGGATGGGATTGAGACTAATGATCGGCAGCTTGCTTGTGCCAGGATACACTCGCAGGAAGGACAGAACTACTTGAAGGCCATGGCTGCAGCAGCCAATTATGCCTGGGTGAACCGCAGCTCCATGACTTTCCTCTGTAGACAGGTGTGCTTGAATATTATTGTTTTTTAAAAGAAAAATTGCTGTTCAAATAGAGCGGTGAATTAGTTAATTTTTTTTGTATGCAGGCATTTGCAAAGCAGTTTGGCTGCGCCCCGGATGACTTGGACATGCAGGTGATCTATGATGTGTCCCACAACATTGCGAAAGTAGAACAGCATGTGGTTGATGGACGAGAGAAGACCCTTCTGGTTCATCGGAAAGGGTCAACCAGGGCGTTTCCTCCACATCACCCTCTTATTCCTGTGGACTATCAGCTAACAGGACAGCCCGTCCTGATTGGTGGGACCATGGGGACTTGCAGCTACGTTCTTACCGGGACTGAGCAAGGGATGACGGAAACTTTTGGATCCACTTGTCATGGAGCCGTGAGCATTTTCATTCACCCTGTACCCAAATTGTATTAGCATACTGAGCATGACCTAACCAGGTGTTGTATTCCCTTCTCTTAGGGTCGTGCCTTGTCCCGAGCCAAGTCCCGCCGTAATCTGGACTACCAAGATGTGCTGACTCGCCTAGGGGAAATGGGAATCTCAATTCGGGTTGCTTCTCCAAAGCTAGTTATGGAAGAGGCTCCCGAGTCGTACAAGAATGTTACAGATGTGGTGGATACCTGTCATGCAGCCGGGATCAGTAAGAAATGCATCAAGCTTAGGCCCATTGCTGTCATCAAGGGTTGAAGTGAAGGCCACGGGTTGCATGGAAGTACGAATGATTTGTGAAGATTTGCCAAATGGACTGAACAATGCTGCTAAAGCAGCTGCGAATAAACTGTTGCTTTCGGAACTACATTTCAAAACATGCCTGAAGTTCATCACAAAGTGGATGTTTTCTTTATAGCGAGTAATATTTTGACATACTTGATGAGACCTGGGCAGAAATGTGTAAATTATTGGACAAAATAGGCCGATTCCTTTACTTAGAAAATGGCCAACAATGTGATGAACAACTAAAGGCTTGTGACTTCAATACAATTATCTGCTTGAAGTAATAATAAATATGCACATTTAACGACTTGTAAATGGCTGCTGCTCTACAAGTAATAAACTGTCACACCCATTAACATTGGGTAGTTTATGATTAAATAATTATGATTTGCGCTTGGTAAAACTGCTGCTGATTTTAAAAAACAATTTGGAAGGTTAATGTGATGTGTATCGCAGTAAAAATCTACAAGTGATACTAACATTGTATCAATTGAAGGGTCGCCCCGAATAATGTAAGTGATTATTGTAACCCATGTCACTTACATCATCATTCGGGGCGACCCTTCAATTGTCAAGCAATGCATTTGAATGAAAAAGGATGAGGAATACATAATTGCATGGGATTTTTATTTATACACAAGGTTAGAAACGCTTGTGAGCGTTGATATTTTTGATCACAGGAAGTGAATGCTGACTGGTATGAAAACAACAAAAAAGTCATGCAGCAACACTGAATTGCAGTACAGGGATTACCAAAAAAGCTGGCACTAAAAATTGCAGTCAGAAGTTTGAGCATTGTCACGCCCCAGCTAAGTTGGAAACGGGAGAAACCTTTACATAGCAAAGGTGTCTCGGACAAACTTCTTCAGAGCTGTTCCCACAGATGCGTTGGAAGGACTTGAGGTTACCTGCGGACCATAAAAAAGTGCAGCTCATGAGTATCAACTGACGTCGATGTTTCTGGTTCTAAATTCAAAATCTGTATTAATTAATTCACCTGTAATTCCCTCACCTTAAACAAATAGGGCTGCACATCAGGGAAGGAGGTGTCAAAGACCTGGTCGAGATCTGCCTGGTGCGGAGTCTTAGGCACATACTCGCTACGGTTCATAAGTTCCGCGATGTGGAACACCCTATCAGAGAGCAGCTCCCCAAGCCTCTCCCTTGAAACCTGCCGCTCATGCTCGTTGTTGAGGTGCAGGAGGTTCAGGCGCACCGTCCAGAGCTCCCAGGGGATATCATCAGGAGCTAGGCTCCACCGCACCTTCTTCCTCTGGTAGAACTCGAGCGAGATCTGGCCGCACCCGCCCGTACCCGTTCCTCCATTGCTACCTGCGCTGCCTGCTCCCCCACTGTTGTTATTTGCCGAGTTGGCCGACATACCACGGAGGGCCTCCGAGAAAGCAGAGATGCTTGAGCGGAGTGAGTTGGCCAGCGCAGGGGAGGAGCACCGCACGTAGGTGAGATCCAGGAAGTCGCAGTCCACATCCTCCTGTCCCACTGCTCCGATCACGTAGCTCTCCTGCTGGCGGTAGGTGAACTTCCCCAAGGTGCGGTAGAACAGGACCGTGTGGAATATTGACCCAACCACTTCCTCAACCTGATGGCCCTCCACTGACTAGAGAAAAGACATATCAATGTGACAATTCAATCTGATGACAGGTGCATGTGCTTACGAATTCAAATGTCTGTGTCCTTGCGTTCATACTGTGACAGACGAGGTAGGGTCCTTTTAACAGGACGCTGTTGCGACAACACAATTTATTCGCGCCATCTTGAATCTGCGCGCATGGACGCCGCCATCTTGGATCAGCCATCTCTGGTGGCGCATTCTGCCGGCCGCTTCGTGAAGTCATTACGAACGAATTGCTTTGTACTTTACTCTAATTACTATTATTGCGACTTGTGACGCTAATTGGAGTTCGTGGTAAGGACTTGAGTGTGGGGAGAGTTGGCAGAAATAGGCCATTTGGTCCCTAAATATCTCGCCAAGGGCCATACCACGTTGAAAGCACCGGTTCTCGTCCGATCCCCGAAGTTAAGCAACGTCGGGCCCGGGTAGTACTTGGATGGGTGACCGCCTAGGAATGCCGGGTGCACTTGGCCACTCTTTTTTTCTTCTTTTCTTCCTCTCTTCCCATGGAGGAAGGTGGCCCTAGGAGAGTGGAGTACCTCCAGAAGAAGCACCCTCTCTCGCCAAGGGCCATACCACGTTGAAAGCACCGGTTCTCGTCCGATCCCCGAAGTTAAGCAACGTCGGGCCCGGGTAGTACTTGGATGGGTGACCGCCTAGGAATGCCGGGTGCACTTGGCCACTCTTTTTTTCTTCGTTTTTTGTTTTTTAATTCTTCAAAATATTAGTGTGTACTTCCAGTTGCAGGGTCATATTTGGGTCCTTCCATATGAGAACAGGATGACAGAAGTAATAAATAATGCCAGTAACTCCAGGAAATATAATCCACCTGGAAATAAAATAGTGACAATATATTCAAGAGAACACACCTTTTAATTGCAATTACAACAATACTTTTTATCCTTCACATTTGTAATGGGAATAAGATTGGTCCACAAAATAAAAGTCAGCAAGGAATTATAGTTTACGACGTAATGATTGTACTTCAATATTATAATCAGGAGTTAATTGAAATTATTGTCCTGATCTGACTTCATTTTTTCTTGGTGTATTGGTATAATAATAATGTTTGGATTTGGTGCATTATTTTGCTGGAATAAAAGTCAAAATTATTGTTTGGTTACAAGATTTAAAAGTCAAATAAAATTTGTCTTCAAGATCAGGACCAGCACGTGATGATTAACATATCCTGTACATTTCCAAATATGTTCCACATTTATAACTAAAATCCTGATATTCATGGAAAAAAAAATTGTCATCTGCCTACTGCAATGATGCATTTACCATTGATCCTGACAACTCCATGTTAAAAGTACAAAATAAAATATTTTAGCATCCAACATCACAAGTTACTCTCAATACATGCTCAACATCACAAGCACCTTACATTCACATAAACCTATGCTACCAAATGTGTTATTTGGCACAGCTTAACCCCACATCCGATAGCATCAGATCAGTTGTCAATGATTTATCAATGCGATGCATTTTCGTGAAAATTTCAATCCTCCTAATCACGTAGGAAGAAGACCTCTACCCGTACCTTCAATATAAACTCTTCAATTCTCAACAATATTCTCTTCCACAAATTAATTCCTCTCATCATAGTAACAAGCTGCAGAAACTAATGTATCTCGGATATGACTAGCACTATGATCGACTAACGGAGTCAAGGAAAGTAAAGATATTTTGTACTGGAAATGGCTGGAAAAGTAAAAACAGGATATCACAATAGTTGAAAACTGTAACAAGTCTACAAGCCAAACCAGCTCTCAATTCAAGGTTGTTTTGTGAAGATTCATAGCTGAAGGCATGAACATGTAACAGCCAACACGTAAATCAATAGTTACGTATATGTACTGTACTAACAGTACATTCATCTACGTACCACCTGACAATATTGAGACTTTAATGTAATGGAGGACCTAAGTATCTTGTTTACATTTAAGAGATTCATTTGAGTAGTCATGATTTTTTTTTTGGTAATGACAAGAATGAACACAACGTAAAATGACTAGCATTGTTGCAACACCGCCTTCAACAGGAACATAACTGGGACTTTGGTAATCTGCGCTTCCACAGGCGAACAGAATCATCCTCCTCGTCACCCGCGAATGACTGCATCCCGTTCTGCTTCATCATGACGTCCACCAGAAACCTGAAAACAACATCATGTCATGAATTCTTCCAACACAACTTCCACTTGTTTGCACATACTTCATGGAATCATGGACCATGAGACCTTCCTTAGCCGAAGTTTCAGTCCAGCCAAGGAAGTTGTGCTCCTTGTAAAACTGTTCGATATCCGACTGCTCTACATCTCTGTGGAGCAGGTCGCACTGGAAAATAACAACCACATTACAAATTATTCTGAATATTCTGACACACCAGTTGCATTTAACAATCTTGTTGTGTAAGTCGTCTTAGCAAAAATGCTCCATCGTCAGTAATTTACCTTATTAGCCAGAAGCATACAAGGAATAAGGTTTCCATCTGGCATGATACACTTGGAGTCCACATCCCGCTTCCACTTCAGACAATTCAGGAACGTATTCCGGTTGGTCAGATCGAACATTATGACACATCCATGTGCATCTTTGTAATACACACGTGTCATCCATGTAAACCGCTCTTGCCCTGTACAATACACACGAAAATTGATGATAATTAATAGTCAATTATTAGTGTGCAACATTTGGTTTAACCAAAGGGTTAGTCACTTGATCCTACAGCGTACGACAGACTTCATGAACTCTGTCCGGACTGCCGTCGGACTTCATGAACTTCCTCTGGACTTCAAGGACTTCAGTCTCGGTGTACAAAGGACTTCAAGTGACTGACCCCTCGGGTTTAACGGTAATGAGAACAACATTACCGGCAATATCCCAAAGCTGAAGCTTGACGGTCTGATTCTCACTCCACTTAAGTATCTTGAGAGCAAAGTCAACCCCGACTGTCCCCTTGTAGTCTCTCTTGAAGGTGTCCTGCACGTACCGCTGCACAAACGAGGTCTTGCCCACGGTTGGGTCCCCAATAATGATCACCTTGAAGAGCTTCTCTGTCATGTTTGCTGCATCCCCTGTACAAAAATGACATCACTTCATCAATCTCCGGATGTGTTAAGAAGATTTCCCAACACCTAATCCTCTTTTAGATTATTCTCTTGTTTTTTTTTTTGCTCTCTTCCATTTTATGAAGCATACCAGTCGGATGCAGCTTTGGTATGGTGCCCTGGGGACTGGGCGGGTTGTACATGGTCGCGCTCATCTCCTCGGGGATGCTCCTCGGGGATGCTGCCTTTTTCTCTTGATCTCAAAGCATTTTTACATCTCTATTACAGCCCCATTTACATTTTCTGTTCCAGAGATCAGATGTTGGACGCCATGTTGCACTGCGCATTAACAATTTTAGCAGAAATTATTAACAAATTGCAATTTTAACATCGCAAAAATTTGCATTAATTTCTGTGCAAAAATCGTTGGTATGTAATTAGCGGGGTTTTAAATTGTCATTGCGTAATTAGAGTGGGCATGACGTCAACATAATTATCATTACACCCCAGTTTGCAATATAGGCTATAATTTTGCACAAATTATTGCAACTAATGTGCATATGATAATACTGCCTGTCCTGACGCGAATATGTGCTAAAATCAATATTTGCAACACCCGAGAGTGGCGCTAGTTGTGCCACTCTAGTTGTGCAAATCGTTGTTCCGTCATCTGCTGGGAAGGGTTGCGAAAAAAAAGAAAGAAAAAAAAAACCAAGGAAAAATAGGACAAGACGTAATCTTGAAGCAACAACGCAATTGTTAAGTGCTCTGTACTCGACGATGTGCTGTCAGAATCTGAAGCCGTGAATTCAGTACAAGGCTGGACAAGAGATGGACAACTACGACCTGTTCCTGAGCTGCAGGAGAGGAGATCTCTCTAGGGTCAAGTGAGTTGGAATCTGCAATTATTGTCAGTTTGTTCTGATAAATAATTATTATTGTCATTTAAATTGTAGGTACTTGGTGGAGCAAAAGGAGGTGGACACTAATGTACGTGACAAGTGGGACAGTACGCCGTTGTATTACGCTTGTCTGTGCGGACACATCGAGGTGGTGCAGTACCTCTTGGCAAATGGGGCCAGGTGCGAGGCCAACACTTTTGATGGGGAACGTTGCTTGTACGGAGCTTTGAACAACGATATACGGAAGCTCCTGCTTAACTACAAGATCATCACGACGCAGACTATGCGCCGAGACGTCTTCGAGGAATTCCTCAGAAGGTAATTTTATTATTTAGCATACATATCAGCAAGATATCAGCAATGTATACATTAATTATTGATCCCGTTTGCAGACTTTTGATGTGTGGCGAATACAGCGATGCAACTTTCATAGTTCATGGCGAGACGTTCCAGGTCCACAAGTGCATCTTGTCCGCTCGGTGCGATTATTTTTGTGACCTGTTCCAGACCAAGTGGAAGGAGCGCCATGACATTCACATCACCAATAATTTGGTGCGTCCCTCCATCTTTCGTGCTGTTATCCAGTATTTGTACACTGGGCGCACTGAAATACATATGGATGCTGTGGAGGACCTGATCCGTTTAGCCGTCCAGTGCAAGCTCCTCTACCTGAAGCAGCAGTTAGAGGAGATGGTCAAGAAGATCACCTCTTTCGAGTGCACCAAACCAGGCACGAATGTCACCACCTTGCTGATTGAGTCGCCTGAATCGCTCTCAGAAGTGCAGCAGGATTTTGGAGTGATGGCTGAGCAGGCGATGCCAGTTGAACTGTGCAACTGGGTGGTGGGATCAGAGCTTCCACTCATGCCGAGTGTGCCGCCCTGCTTTGTGGATCTGTGTGTGTCCGTGGAAGGTCTGCGGTTCTTGTGTCACAAGGTGTTTCTCTGTGGTAGAAGTGAATACTTCAAGGCTCTGGTTCAGGACCATTTCTGTGAATGCTCCATGGATGACAGTCTACCTGTCATCACGCTTCATAATGTGAAGGCGTTGGTCTTCAGCCGCATCCTTTGCTTCTGCTACACCAACACGGCACAGGTGATTTAACTAGTAATAGAGTAGGCAATGGCAAAGGTGCATGAATTGTTATTGCTCATAATTATGATCAAACTTGAATGACGTATTGTAAGATGTGAATTGTTGTATTCAATCATCATATTTTCATGAACTGAATTAATGCTTTCATGCAGTAATTTAAGAGAACTCGTGTTGATGCAATTGTAATAAGTTTTCTTTTATAACAGCTGACAGAAGACATTGCGTATGATGTTCTGTGCGCTGCGGATATGTACTTGCTGACTGGTCTGAAGCGGCTATGTGGAAACTACCTAGGGGAGAGGTTGGACCTGGATTGCGTAGTGTGGATGCTCAGAACTGCCAGGCTGTTTGAGCTGGCCCGACTAGAGGATCAATGCACGGAATTCATTGCGAAGCACATTGAAAAAGTACAACAGAATTTAGAAAGCTATGCTGCAAATATTGTGCTGGATTTGACTGATTTTGTGCTTTCTAGGTAGTGGAGATGGATGAGTTCCGAGAACTGGTGCTGGAAGATGTGAAGGACGTGCGGGAAAGGCAGGAGACAGACACCATCCCAGTGGTAGATGACGTCCGTTACCACATTACCTGCGGCGTGCAGACCTTCAGTGAGATGAGTGATGCTAACGACAAGCTGGCTGCCATGGATGCCATGCTGGAGGAGATGGGGCTGGACGCCTGAGTGTGGGGTCCGAAGATGTAAGTCGGTTGCTGGAACAAACCTGATCAGACATCTGTTTATTTGTCATGGCTCCAAAAAAGATTTGCAGTACTGCCATGTTTGATTCCAAGTTTATTAAAGTGCAGAAGGGTTTATGTAGTCATGAACATTGGTGATTTAAGTAGTGTGGAGAGGGTGGCATTGTTGGAACTCCTGCTTTGTGATGTGTTAGACAGCAGGCTGTGTGGCTTCAATGCAAAATAATTTGCACACTTTTTGCACATTGTGGAGGTGAAAAATGGCGTGCCTTGAATAATGCACAAGAGTATCACTGGTATTTGTGCAATCCATGTGCATGCACCATTGATTATTGGATTCCGTCAATGTTTTTTAAAAAAAACTACTGCTTAAAGTACTGTATATCACTGTTATACACAACACACATACGAACTGACCAATTAGCTCACATGCATTATAAAGCACTTTCTTACCGGATAATATTGTTATTGCATTCTCATGGTATTGCACAAACAGTAATAACAAAGAGGGAATAAAAGTCCCCCTCATGGTAATTGATATGCCACCTAGTTGTTCACAAGAAGCTTGCTACAAGCGAGTTGTTTCTAGCATGCAAGTTGTAATATTCTTGTTTGCAATAATGAGCTGTAGCCATGTTTTTGCTCCAGTGAATATGACTGTCCAAAAGTTTTCATATTTCGCACTTCTGTAGAAAGAACAAATTCTGCACATTTCAATTGTGTACTGTACATATATTCCAGTTGTTGACATGAGATGTTAACTGTTTCGGAACTTACACCAGTTATATTGAAGCCCTAAAGCATTGTCCACAAGGATTGCTACAGGCATAATGTAATATTTATGAAACCATTGGGAATTATTATTTTTTGTGTTATTGTGTAAATATTGCGTTGGTTTTAGAGTAAATATGATCGTTTCACAAGACACGAGGAATTATTTTTACCCACGACCTGTGCAAGTGAATTATTTTTGTAAAGTTTATTTATCCAGGAGTTTCATACAAAAGCATATTTTATTACAATTACATTTTAAAAAAAAAGGCAATTTGAAAATATGGTTCCAGTTTATAGAGACAGGATTCGTCAAGATTTAAGCAGGACGGTATTGTTTCAGCATGATCCCATTTTTTCTTCTTCAATCATTACAAATACAGTAATATCCATGCTCTTTGACCCACATACTTGGTTTACAACAACTCTTTGGCAGCACTTAAATGCCAGATCTAAAAATCAGAAAAATACATCTTAGGAGTCATCATAGGAAACATTGGAGCCATTCACACGGGACGCGAAAATCTTGGCCCTGCCTGGACTTTCCGAGGTATGATCATGGCATGCTAATATTTTTCTATATCACGATGCAAAACTGAGTCAATTTGTGAAGCCCACAATTGTTTCACAATAATTAAAAGAGTTTAGTTGACAAGCTCTTGTAATCTCACAAAATGATTGTGGTAGGATGGGGCATGAGGATGCAAGACTTAAATACTGGAACAATCGAATTAACTTTACGAACGAGTCATGCATGCAGTCAGCCCATAATTGTCATGCTGACTTCAGCCTGGTAAAGAGTATTAAGGTGATCACGCCAGCTAATACAAAAATTTTTTTATGGCATGGCCAATATTTCTACCCTGAGCGATGGTTCCTCCCACTGATTCGATACTCTTGGAAGCCCATTAATGTGCAAGTCAATATAAAAACCAACTTTTATCACTAATTTCTCTCCCGCTTGACATAAGTACTGGTAAAAAATAATTGCGGGTTGTGAAAAAAAATGGTCCCACTGTCATCACAGTCACCGTCAACGCTGCTGCTCATTTACACCATGCAGTTGAACTATTGGTCCATTGGCACAAATTGGTTAAAAATTCTCTTTAAAAAATCATTCCTTTGTACATGGAAAAATTAGGGACATGCACTTTGAAGCATACATACAAAAAGTACAAATCTCTCGCCTTCCTTGTGACCTGCAGCTGTTACACAGCTCGTAAAATATTTAAAAAAGAGTCCAATCTAATCTCAACAAACAAGCAATAAACAAACAATGACAGGCACGTTCAGAATAGGCCACACTCCTTGAGATTGTTCTTGATGATGACGTCTGTGACGGCATCAAAGACGAACTGGATGTTGTTTGTATCAGTGGCACAAGTGAAGTGTGTGTATATTTCCTTCTGGTCCTTGCGCTTATTCAGGTTTTCAAACTTAGTCTTGATGTATGCAGTTGCATCTTCGTATGTGTTGGGACCTGAAAAATTATAAAATGTCAACATATTTTCAAGGATCCCTACATATCCAAACAATTTACAATACATATTCTGGACTTCACATCACTCACCATTGTATTCAGGGAAGCATATGCTGAGAGGACTTTTCATAATCTTCTCCTCAAAAAGGTCCTTCTTATTGAGGAAGAGAATAATTGACGTTTCACCAAACCACTTGCTGTTGCAGATGGAGTCAAACAGTTTCATCGACTCGATCATTCTGTTCATCTCTTCATCCTCTGCCAAAACGAGATCATAGCCTGTGGACAGGAAGATGTTTTTATCAACGCATTATTTTAACATCGACTTTGTTGCATACATTACCTGACAATGCAACACAAAATATGATGGAAGTCACTCCTTCAAAGCAATGTATCCACTTCTTTCGTTCTGACCTCTGGCCACCCACATCAAACATTCTGGGTGGAAAAAATTCAGCCACCATTAGGAACAGCAAATAAATTACACAACACTTACGTGGGAGCAAATAATTGTGCATTCCAATGTTGGGAGTATGTTGAAAAAACTCACTTGAAATGCAGATCCTTGAAAGTGAAGTGTGTTTCTACAATCCCAGTTGTTTTGACTCTGGTTCTGAGCACGTCCTGCTGTGTGGGAATGTACCCATGCTGTGAGATCCGATCCAGAGCATTTAGGTAATATGCGGATGAATCATTCAGCTGGTACTCTCTAGACCTGGAGAAACACGTCTGGACTCCCCCATCTAGCCAAAGGCGCTTCATGATCTGGGCCAACTCTGGAGTCAGCTCACCTTCTTCCGTTGCACTTGCCAATGTGAAAAACTGACGAGCATCATCCTAAAAGACATACGACATGATATATCCACAACAACAAACTTTTAAATTATTTATTTCCCCTGAAAATGATGAGAAATAATCGCAATGATTGATCAACAAGAAAGTTATGGTTGTATTCGTCATACATAAAAAATATTAACTATACTAATTAACTGATCATTTAACCTGTCAAATGTAAGGAAATAAACATGTCACACATCATTACGCTGGCAACTGGAATGCATTTACGTTGCAGTATCTATAAAAAGCATAGGGTTTGCTATGAATGGGATGCCTTCAAAGTGCTTGGACTGTTGCCAAATTCCATCTCCCCCAAGTGGAAGAAGAGTATTTCTATTCAGGGGGTTTCCTTCCCTCCCATCCACCCACTGTAATATAACTCACAGCTCTGGTTGGATCCGCAAAGTCAATCCGTAGCCTTCCCATGGCCCGGATGATTGTCATGAGGCTCTGTATGGTGTTGCTGTACACCACGGATCTGTACTGCTCACATTCCTCCCTCGAGTAGCCCGTCTCATGAATTATCTTCATCTGCTTCACTATCGTGCTCTTGCCCGACTCCCCAGCGCCTGTTAGCACAACACAAATAAACCACACAGCTTGAACCCTGGTGTCAATGCCCACGAAATGCGAAGAATGCACTCAACAACCACCGCAGAATTTAATTGTTACTTATCAATAACCGCAACTGCACACATTCACAAAAAACAATGCAAATGGTATAATTTTGTTTTAAACACCCATTAAAATTTACCTCTTGATTACTACTACATATTAAGCCCATATTGTGTATGAATATGTGATTAAAATCTCTCTGGTGCAATACAATGCATCGTATTCAGCCTCATAGCTCGTGACACATTGGCATGCAGTGAGTCACTTGAGCGCATGCCATTGCAACTGTCGGCCTGACAATTAGGTTAATTACTTTAATTAGGTGCATGTGACCCTACTGACCCAGCAAGAGGAGCTTGACCTCCCTGGCCGCCCTCTCCCCTTCCGCCCTGAGGTCCTTGTCAATCTTCTTGGACCTCTCCGCCGCCTCCTTGTCCAGCGTGCTGCTGATGGCGCACCCCATCTCTCTCTCACTCTGGTCTTCTTCTTTGCCCTGTGTGTGTGTGACACTTGTTGATCAGTCCCCCAGTGAAGATGGAGATGAAGGAAACTCTTGCCGCGCCCACCGGACGCCGCCCGTTTGGTGCGGTGTTGCGGGGTGTGCAGGAGAGACGGGGGGAAGGAAAATGCTGATGCTGGGGTATGGGAAAGGCCGGGCCGGGCTCTTTTCAATCACTTACCGTGGGGGAGGGATTGGCTTCAACCAACTGACACTCACTAGTGATCACCACTCATCACCAGATCTTCACTAATAATAAAAATAGTACAAAAAAAAATACAAAAGCGGTACCCGTTTACACGGGTTAGTCCATGGAAGATGCGATGTTAGAAGGAGCCAATCGGGTTCAGGATGTTGCCTTAACAAGCCAATGGGAAGCCGGCTGGTGGAGTCGGGCATGCGCGGTTGGTACAGCGACTTTATGGTGTAAACGGGAAGAAACGGTTTGGTGACGTAACGAGTTTTAATAACGTGCGCGGTTTTTTGAATTCCCAATTTTTTTTTTGCAGCTTCATGTTATCAAGGACGACAAGTGCATTCCAATCGTTACATACTGCACAGTACTGACCGTTGACAATGCACTTCTGCCACATGCAAACATAACGCTGACACACTATTGCAGGGGGTAATGTATAAATAAAGAATTAAAAATCAAAAACTAATTGAACGTCAAGATTGCAGTGGGTCGAAATATTCAGATGCAAGTCAAGTGCAATTTGCACTCCAAAATTATTATCTGTACTAGAGCCCTGGAGTTCAAAGTTTGCAGTCCAGTTGGCATACCCAGTAATTAAAAATTAAGCACACCAAGTAATTAATTTGCACTCCAGTTTGCACATGGACCAAAATATTCGACCTCTTAGATTGGTTATTTTGTTTAGTGCAGCATTCACTTACAAGTTAATAATTAAATCAAAGAAACATTGCATGTAATTATTAGGAAAGGGTAGCTCAACAGGAATTTGTCACAAATGAAATTATGTCGTCAGCACAACCTCAATTATAATCAATCTGAATGTATGTACATCGAATATGGTACAGAACAACTCTTTTTCTTCTTCTTTAGAATAAAAACTACAAAATATCTTTTCATGACAACTGCAGGCAGGATGAATGATCAACATTACACTCAACAAGTGACAGTCTTGTATGACCCATGAAACTCTTTCTCAAAAAAAAACAAAAAACGATGTGCCAATGTAATGTCACAAGAACCATGATATCAGATGTAAAAACAAAATTCCACTTTCACTCTAGACGTTTTCAGTTTTCATGGTGGGTGCATCATATTTTTTATTATTCGTTTTCTCCAAGCAAATGCTTGACTAGCTTGCAAGTTGCATATGATGACTAGGCGCAGCACTGATGTAACCAGGAGGTGACAATAATTCTTGCAGTTTTAAAAATAATAATAATAATAGAAGGATGAAAATACGGAGCTTGAATGTGTACAGGCGACAGTTTTTCTTATCACAGTCAAACATTTTGCACGTTCATATGCATTTGTTTGGCACTTAGAGTTCCCCTTGCTGAGTACAAATCAGCATAGGGGTTAAGTTGCCAGGAAAACATAATATCAGTTATTGCACACTTGGAGCTGCTGATTCATTTGCAACATAAAAGTATTACTTTCTTCAGGCGAGACGGGTTTGTGGAAATAAATAAATTTAGTGTCAAGGGAGGGGGCAGCTCCATGGAAGAACTAAACCTCAGACAAAAGATGGGTGAATCTCGAAGGGAAACTAGGAACACTGGGTGTAGGTCGTGACGAGGTTGCCTACTCGTTGAGTCACAGTCCGACAGCTGCGGCCCCCTCCTCCGCTTGCATGAGAGTATGCCGCCTCCTGATGCCCACCTCCAAAGTGGGATCCAAAGAAGGAGTCTCCATGACCAAATCCATGAGATTCAAATCCAAAGTTGTTGAAGAATGGTTCTTCCTCCTGCAAAGGATAGAAATGCGATGAGATATGAAAACAGGCACTGGCGTGTATTACAATAATGTGACTATGTCGCTCTAATAGGGCCTTCAAAAAAAAGGATGTCAATGCAGACTCGAATGAAATTGCAGTACTCACTTCAGCAAAGAAGTCATCAAAGCTGAAGAAATGCCCTCCCTGCTGTTGTCCAGCAGGCCTTCCGTTGCTGAATGAGTGGAAGGGGCTTCCTCCAAAGTCATCATCAAACTGCCTGAACAAGTCATCAAAGTTGAACCGGAATGCCTGTCCGCCGCCACCTCCGCTTCCTCCATTCTGGAAGGCAGCTTCTCCATACTGGTCGTACTTCTTGCGCTTGTCTGGATCGGAAAGGATTTCATAGGCCTGGGCGATCTGTTGAAACTTCTCCTCGGCGCCTTCCTCCTTGTTCTTGTCTGGATGGTACTTGACTGCTAACTTGCGGAAGGCCTTCTTAATCTCCCGGTCCGAGGCACTGCGTTTGACACCTAGTGTCTCATAGTAGTCCAAAGCACTAACCAGCTGAAGCAACGCCACACAGCAGAGGCACATTGCCATCACAAGTGCATCAGGGATCCTCATCCTGTTGGAAGAGAATGCATGAGTGTGCTGTGATTGTAACGCCCACCTAAAATTGGATGGTGTTGTGCAATAATGAGTCAACCCACATGAGAACCGCTTTACCTGTGAAAATAATTCAGTGTTCTTTTTGGTCATTTATGCAGATATCACCAGTGATTTTAACTGAATGAAATACTATCCTTCGGGTGTATGTTCATGGGCTTAACTCTGACTTTTTTGTGGGTTAACCCATTATTGCATAACACCGTTAAATTAACCTGCACTTTGTGCGATGATGCAACCGCCTAGATGGCATTATGCAACCCTAATTATCCCAGGTTCATATCAGCATCGCACTTTAAAACCTGCTCAAATGCGGCTCACTGCACAAAGCTGAATGACAACTTATGTGATTTAATGACCTTGACTCAATGACAACTGTTACACTTTCACTTACACTCTTTCTAAACCACCTGATTAAATGTGGAGCAATTTTACTTCGAAACAGGTTCAGAGTCAATTATATGAATGTGCTGAGTTTATTAATTAATTATAATTAATCAACATTTGAAACCTTTCATGCCACATCTCACAACATGTTCCATATCAGCTGACTCCTAGGTCAAGCTCCATGCCTGCCAATTAATTTCTCCTTGCATCAGAATCACACCAGACTTTGACCCCCCGACCGCAGTTTAAAGGATTCGTAGGGCCCTCACCTGTCCAGCCGGCTGCAGACCACCACGCCTTGAAGACAGACTCTGAAGGGTCGAGCTCAATGGAACGCCCTAGATATCCCTGGAAACTGATTGAGAAATCCCGACCTTTCTAATCGGGACACATAGACCAGGGTGGCCAGCTGAAGGTAGTTTTCCTCCTACACTATTCGCTCCATTGCAGGCGATTGCAGGTCTCACACTTGGTTATTAATAAAAATAAGTACGTACCCGACTATTGTACATGCTCATAATACTATGTGCCTAATATAGTTGTAAAATATTCGGTGTTAAACATGATTAACGGGCAGTGTGGAGGAGTGTGCGCATCGTCTGGCACCCACTGTAAAGTCATACACGTCCGCGACTCTGATTGGTCGCCAGGGGTACATAAAAAATTCAAAACCAACAGTGTGGTTCGCGCCCAAACGTTCTGATTGGCTATCAGTGCCGACCTGCACCAACGGACCAATCAGACGCTTTCAATGCGTACAAGTTGTGTAATCACAGTTTGACGATGGATTGATAGTCAGTTGATCGATAGTAAACTGTCATTACCACTTTGACGTGACTCGTGGTAAGTTTTGTCTTAAAATTTTACAACAAGGTGAGTCCAAAATGTGATTCTTTGCACTGCAGAGACTGGAGCTTCAACATGAACAACTTCAGGGGAAGGATCCTGTCGCTGGATCTGGTGGCCATCGACAAGTTCACATCACGAGTGCTGGACTGCACCGCATTCTTCCTCTCTCACAAGCACACAGGTAATTACCCATGTCTACAAGTGATGGGCAGGAAAATTTGCTAATGTTGGTTTTGCAAAATTACAGATCACATGGAAGGGTTGAGCTCGGCTGAATTTCATGCGAGGCTCAAGTCAAGCGAGGATATACACCTGTATTGCTCGAAGGTGACTGCGACGTTGCTGAGGAATGATCCGACCTATTCGCATCTAGGGAGTAAAATCAAGGTTTTGCCGATGCAGAGTTCAGGCATGATTGAAGTGCCGGGGACGGAGAACCTGATTCAGGTCACGTTCTTGCCTTCGGGGCATTGTCCCGGATCGGTCATGATACATTTTGAGACGCCGGACAGGAAGACTATACTGTACACTGGTGATTTTAGACTTGATGTGTCGGACCTGAAGCGATTGGACATACTACATAAGCCAAATGGGCAGGTTAGACATCTGAGTAGCCTTTATTTGGACACAACATTTTTCACTCCGACCATGGCTGACCTTCCAACTCGGGAGTATGCAGCAGACAAGATTGTCCAGCTTGCCAAGAACTGGCTTAACGAAGGAGATGACCACGTTGTTTCTTTACATTGTGCAGGCCACCTTGGCTCAGAGTTTTTATTTGTTGAACTGCACAAGAAGCTTGGAATGAAGGTGCACGTCAGTAGCCAGAGGTATCGGATGTATCGTAATGTGCCAGACATAGAGGCACATGTGACCGAAGATCCCGATGCTACCAGAATTCATGCCTGCAAGTTGGAAGTGAGTAGCATAATGGGCCATTAGTTAATTAATTGTCGCCCTGACTTGGACAACTTACTGTTAAAAAGTGTGTGGCACCAAACATTGGTGTGTCGATAACTCATTAGTCATGCTAGCTGATTATATGTGACATTTTAGTGCAGGTCTCCTAAATGTGCCCGCTTGTTTTTTTCTTTCCAGATGTCTGTCCCATTGCAAGCCAAGCATCACAAAGTGCCTGTATACTTACCATGTAATGCGAAGCAATGTTTTAAGGTTTTGGCTATCAGGCCAGTGTCCATGTGGTTCTCTGATTGCGTCACCAAAAAGGTGAGTTCACTTGGTGTCTCTCGCTGAAGTTTAAATTTTACGTTACTTTTGAAATTCACAGGGAATAACTCACAGTAATGAAGACATGACGTACGTGAGGGTGTGCTACTCGATGCATGCCTCCTACAATGAAATTCTTGCATTTGCTCAGTACCTTAGGCCAGAACACATTCATCCAATAGTTGTACCCTTGAACGAGAGTGTTGAGCAGGTAAGACTTTCAATTGAACTGATTGTATGAGATGTGGTTACTAATATTATTTTGCATTGAAGGTTACAGAGCATCTGGAGAGGATTGTCCACCAGTCTGACTCTCAGGATTCTAGTCAAGAGAGTTCGCAAGAGTTGAATTTCTCACCTGTGCCAAAGAAGAGGAAAGCCATGTTGAGTGCAAAGAAGGACGTTAAGTGGGATTTCAGTTTCAGCCCATCCCCAGTGAAGTTGAAGAACAGCCAGTCGGACTGCGATGATAATGAAAGTAAAACTCCTAGCCCATGTCGTAATTCTGTTGAGAAGAAAGTTAATGATGCGGATTTGAAGAAGTTGCCAGTGAAGAAACGCCTTGATTTTTTGTCAAAATGTGATAACAATAATTCTGTTACCAGTGATCCAGTGTCATCCACACCTGAGAATGACAACAACGCGCCAGCTGAGAGTGGAAATACTAAGGACGGTCCTGAGTTAATTGACCTGACCGAAGAACCTCTAGATGACACACCAGACTTGGATGAAATTCTTGGGCTGACAGATAACAACGCAAAACAAGGCGTACCTGTGATTGATATTTCTTGACCTGGTGATGTGCAACACTGAGTTAAAGAAAACAGTCAAATGACTTGTGGTACAAAGACAAATATTTTTAACTCCCAAATATTGTATGAAGAGCTTTTTATTTCAATTAATAACAAATGAATGTGTTATGTTGATAATAATTATGTAGTGTAATACCTGTTTCATTAACTTGGAGGCTGAGCAAGATGTTGAGTTTGACAACAGTTTTCATGCTGGTAACGTTTCCCAGAAATGATTGCCAGTAATTTGGTGTCCTTATGTCCCAGGAAGTAGGCCTTCAGTGATACTGGGTGTGGGCTCATGAAGGGCAAAATCATAGGCCCCTATTTTTTCTTGAAGGCCATGGTAACTGGATTAACATGCCTGGACATGTTGCAGCAATATGCTGTGACTCAGCTTGGTACAGGAACAATTTTTCAACAAACTGGGGCTACCCCTTCCTTTTGCCTGTGATGTCTGCACATTCTCGGATGACCACTACAGGATGGACTGGGAGATGATCAATCGTTGCTTGCCCCCCACCAAATGACCAGACCTAATTCCACCCAACTTCTTCCTGTGGGGGTTTGTTAGAGACAGGTGTACACTATGCATGTGCGTAATCTGATAGACTTGAATGACAGAATTTGCGCTGCGTTGCAATAAAAAACTTGACACCACAAATGCTTCACAACACGAGGCAGACTTCTGGTTGGACATTTGCTGCGCTACTGATGGAGCTCATGTTGAAGTGAATTAGACATTCAGATCTGCTCTTTGCACTGGCACACACCTTCTGTCATTACAACTAGTACTTTGTAAGTTATGAATTTTCTTTTATTAGTTCTAAGCAGAACACATGATGAACACCCTGTACTTTTAGCCTACAGTGCATCCTGGATCACCGTGACGAACAGATGTGTTTTCTGCAAGTAACATCGCTTTATGTCATCTCAGCCATAAGTTGCTAAAATATGCAAGAGTTTTATTTTCATTGCTACAGTTTTTCTTTTTGAGGCAGTACTTGTATTTTAACTCAAGAATCTGTCAAGTTTATGCCAAATGATCTATTTATTGTTATTAAAGCTTATATGTCAAATCTTATTTTAGTTAAATGACTTTTGCTTGATGTATATAGTAGCTATGATCACTATGATGCAATCTCCTGGTAGTTCAGCTGCATTCAGTTTGAGAGGAGGCCTGCAGAGAGGTGGGGCTCCCTGGCGACCAGTTTGAACACCCAGTGACAGCACCAAATGGTAAATAAACCAAGGTCACTGCTTCCCTTTCGAAGCATGTGCTTGTGCTCTCCTGAGGGGTTCAATGGCTCCTGGACGACGCGACGGCGGGCGGTTCAGGGATGATTCCTCTTCCAGTTCCAGATAACCCTGCCCGTCGCCCTGTTCACGGTCCTGTTCATTTGCAGGCAGAGTAGGTACACCAACGGGTAGAGATGCCTACTCTTGGACTCATCTGTGTCTAATTGTGTGTGACTGATGTACGTTGCTCTTTTCCCATCTCTCTGGTGGATAGTGACATTTGTGAGCTGCAACTAAATCCGCCAAAGACATATCTTGGTGCTGTGGTACGGTGACATTGTTGCTGTGCTGATACTAGAACAGTGTGAGTATTCTCACTTGGGATGTGACACAATAATGTAGTGCATGATGGGCTGGTGTGTTCTCAAGTTACAACAGGTCCGAAAAGTATGACTGCTGTCAGGGTTATGGCCGCATTGTTGCCTGGTGAATTGCATGTTGCTCGGACCAGTGTTGTGTGATTTTTAAATGGATGCTTGGCATGTGGGTGTGAAGTGAAGGGGAAAACAACTGTATATGTCTGGTGTGCACAGTTGCATAAAACAGGACTGCTGGAAGAGGCACAACTGCACATTGCGATAAGGCGTGTCTTCTGTCAATTTGTCTGGCTCAAGAGACCTTATCCCAATGCATGGGTATGCCTCTTTTTTGTAGGATGGCAGCATACTACACATCAATACTGTGTAAGTTACCTGGCCATAAATCCGCACAAATAATAATTCTCCAGTACCACCTAATCCAGGAGTTATTGTTTCCCCCTTGACGTGAAGTGCATGCTCCAATGATGCACATTCATACTGAAAGGACGGAAGTCTGAACTTTGCAATAAATGAAAGGGGAAATGTGAGGAGATGGGGATTATGCTACTGCATGAAGTACGGTTATGACTCAACTGTGAGGTCAGATTTGGTGATGAATTGATGATGTATAAGGATTTGTTTTTGTGAATGGGCTACATGTCATTTTCTGTATGGTGCGACTGGGGTGATTGAAATAATTGTGCATGCTCTGATAGAATTTATTTTTTGTGTTAAATTTATGCCCAAGTGCTAAATGACTTTATTTTCAGGCATGCCCTGCAGCATTAAAATGAACAACTTCAATGGAAAGATTAAACACCTGGATCACATTGCGGTGGACAGCTTTACCAGAAATGTATTGGATTCGGAGGCATTTTTTCTGTCTCACATGCACACTGGTAAGTTTACAAACACGCCGCTTAATGCTGAGAATATTTGACATGCAAAGTAAATATAGGAGCACTTGTGTGAAGCTGTGAACTCTGCACAGCTCATTATCATTATCAGTTATTAGCTCTTGTCATTATGCAATTACCATATTTACTAGTAAAAATGTAAACTGTAAGAAGGAGATCTTTGAAGAATGGAGGGGGGGGGGGCGTAATTGCCAATTAAAACACTTTCACCAAAATCAATTAAATTTATTGATTTTTGAGGTACTTTGATCAACATGCAGGGAAAATGAGACTGTGTGTGACCCACCTTAGGGAATAACTGCAAGTAAATGTAAATCTCATGGTGCTCATTCTACCAGCATTAATTCACCAAATCTATGAATTTGTTCAGTCTGCTAATGAGGATGTTTTTAAAACAATGAATTGAAATCTCCAATGTAATTTTTCCAGACCACGTTAAAGGACTGGAAAAAAGAAACATTGGATTTGTCACTGATCACCTGATGAGTGACGATAGGAAGATATATTGCAGTGAAACCACTGCAACCCTATTGAGGAACAACAAGAATTATTACTCCCTCTCTGAACACTTGGAAGCTTTGCCGTTGCGTTTACGTAGCAAAGTTAGCTTTCCGTCACGAGGAAAGTACATCAAGCCTTTCTGGGTGACATTGCTACCAATTGACCACTGCCCAGGTTCTGTAATGTTCTTGTTTGAAACATGTAATGGGAAAAGAATATTATACACTGGAGACTTCCGGCTGCAATTGGATGATCTCATAGGTTTCGATGCTCTTCATGGTCCTGACAAGCAGGTCAAGACTCTGGACCATCTCTATCTGGATACAACATTCTTTCAGGAAGAAATGCATGTTTTGCCAACTCTAGCAGAATCATGGAGCGAAGTGTACAAACTTACGGAGGAGTGGCTTGACAGGAGTGATAACCATGTAATTGTGTTTGAATGGGGAGGTAAGAAATTAAATTGTATACTTAACTAGGCATGTCAATATTTTCCCCACTGTCTTTTTTGCCTACTTATTATTCATCATTGCTGTCGAATCTAATCCTGGACTGCAATTGGTCCATCCCGGTCCATCCCTACTAACAGTGCCTTCTCTCTTCTTCCTCTTGGCAGTAACTTTTACTAACAGATATCCTTCATGAGTTGGAAATGCATCATGCCTTTCAAGAACATTTCTCGTGGAGATTGTGATTCATGTGTACTGCTTCTCAGACTTTGGAAATCTGATTTAATGAGCATTGTGTTGCAAGAGTGTGTGCAATTACGAATACCTGCACGTCAAGTTTATTTTTGTTGCAGACAAATTGGGTCCTCCCAACATACATTTATGGCTACATAAATCCTTCAACATGCGAGTTCATGTTAATGCAGAGACATATGAGATGTTCAAAAACCTTCCTGACATTGAACCTTATGTGACCACAAGAGCAGACAAGACAAGGATTCACGCATGCAATAAAGCATCAGTAAGTAATTTATTGCAGTGCATGTTTTTCAGAGGAAGTGGAGGTGGCTTTATCAATTAATTTCATATTGGGTTTATAGGCAGATATAGTACATCCAGACAGACGACAATATAAAGTTCCTTCAAGTTTACCATGCAAAAGTGGAGAATATAAAGTTCGAGTGATTAGGCTTGCTGCACAGTGGTTTCGCAGTTATGAGCCAAGTTATGTATGTATGAAAGTTATTTTACTGAAAGAGATATATTACTTTGAAACGGTACTTTTGTTACAGGGCATTGTATTGTGCAATGAAGACGAGACATACCTGAGAGTTTTACACTCAATGCATTCATCAAAGAGTGAGATCAAATCTGTTGTGTGGTATTTGAAGCCAAAGGATGTACATCCTCTTGTTGTTGGTCGAGGTCAAACTTCTGAAGAGGTACAGTAACCCTCCCACTAACTGAGTCAAAATGTTCCGTAATCATTGATTTTGTAATTAGATAAAAGAGGAATTGGAAATGGAAGTTACACGAACATCTCAAGAAGACCCTCAAGATTCCACTGCCATTTCCAGTCTAGTCACTCTAGTGGATTTACTGGGACCATCTGAAATTGTCTGCAGTGAAAATAGTGGTACAAAACTGCCAGATGGACAGGTATATGATGGGACTGTTGAAGAAGTGTTTCCAGTTGAAGATGATGCCATGTTATACAGGGAGGCTGAACTTGTAGAGCAGCAGTCAACACCACAGAGATCAGGACGTGTAAATATTTCTGTCACTAGAATAGGAACAAACGGGGGAGTAAGTAAGGATGGAGGAAAATATACCAAAGAACCAACATCACCTAGTATCTTACGTAATAGGCCTAAGCCTATCTACCCTGCAAAACAAAAATTAAGAATGTGAATGGAGGAAGTTTCTTTATTGGTGAAAGGAAGCACTAGGCAAATGAAACTAGATGTCTAAAGATTTGCATGGCAGGCCCACGAAGTCTGACCCAGAAATTCCAGAAACTTGGTAATGAGAAGAGTAATTTTCTACATAATTACTGACATGAGATTTCCAGACAAATGACTTTTACAATGTTGGGATGGTGATATCATGGCATTTTATTAAGATCTCCAGAATCAAAACTATATGCATTTATACAGAGCCTAAACCTATTTTTAAAATATATTTTAAGTGACCTTTTTTGTGGGCTTATTAGTATGAAAAATCAAGTATGTACTAATTATTAGAGGTCCTAGCAGTTAATGACTCATGAAAAATGTGCCACAATAATTGTAAGATCTCACATATGCTTCAGGTGTCTAAGTATAGTGATGGACTTTGCTTATTGCTGAAAGTGACCTGTCCAGCCATTAGAGTCTACTTGTGACCAGGAATCATTGTTGTTGTCTGTTTCTGCCATGGTTCCCAGTCAAAAATAGGCTCACGACCACCTGGACAGTCTCTTCCTGCAGCCATGACTGCATAAGCTGCATTTTGTGAAACTCCTCTGATGCATGCAACTGTGCAAGGGTATGGAAATGCCTAATTAATTGAATAAACATCTCTTCCCATTCAAAGCTAGCACTCTGTATGCCGAGTTGAATTTTAGAAGTTGGTTTTCACAGGAAGCTGGAAAAAAAAGTTCACAGCCTTTTAGACTCGTTTTAGCTTGGTTTGTGAAAAAATAAATATAATAAAGAGCTCGTTTACACACGACTAAGGCAATATTAAACACCGGTTTACTTGTCTTGATATTAGGTAACAGTACTTGGAATTTTCATCTTATAAATGAGGAGCTCTGTGCAACATAGTCCTATGCCACATCTGGTTCATTTCGAGATAATGAAGAATTTAGATTTCGATAAATTCTATAAATCAGATTTACAGTGATATGAAGTTCAAGATTTTTTTCCCACTAGCCGGAACTCGTATCTGTTGTTGGCAGTAACTGAAGTAAAACATCCTGCATTACTTTTAATGATAATAATAATATTGTCTGGTAATACGTAATATCTTGTGGCATAGGATTGTCTTGTTCTGAAATGTCATACTTCGGGGGCGTAGGATATCGTGATTCTAGGGGATGTTTTTGTCCATGAAAACATGTCCAAAGGAAGGTTTAGAAGCACTGTGTTTATTATAATATTCTTATTTGATGCTACTACCTACTAACCTACTACCTACTAGACTACTAACCTGATGCTACTATTTATCAATACAGTCCTAAGCCACAGTATTGTTTCGATTCTGAATAGGCCTCGCAATAATAATATTTCAAAATATCAATTTGCCGGATTTTTCTACAGAACATGAGCATGGTATTCAAGGTTTTAAACGAACCAACATACCAGGAAGATTAAAAAAAAATTGCTCTTAACTTAGCTGGCTTAGGATGGGTACTCAGTGCACTGCGCAGCCCCTGTACGTACATAATCTTAAGCCACACTTGCTTAATAATAATATAAAATAGGTACATCAGACGAAGTGGAGGAGCTTCTCACATCATGTGATGGCCGGCACTCATCCGAAGAGGACTCCTCACTTAAATCGGTATCATGGTCACTATCTGCCTCAAAAACCAGACGGCGTTTGGCGCAGCTTCTTGTCGGCCGTGCGGAATTGGACGCCGCCATCTTGAAATCGTGTGGCTTAGGACTGTGTCGGGACCTAGCATTGCAGCTAGACAGCAGATCCGATAAGACTACTTCCCATATACCCACGCCATCCGTTGATGGACCGGGAAAATTTCAACTCAGATGCTGTAGCATGTCTTTGGGGATCTATATATGGCCTTAACTCATTTCGTCAGAAAATGTGGCATAGGACTATGTTGCACAGAGCCCCTCAAATTCAAATTATTATGTAACAGCAAAATTGAGGATTGTGCTGTTATTTTAAAACTTATTTTAAGAAATAATGCAGTTGAATTAATTACTGGATATGTTTATTTTTACATTATCACAGATACCATACTAGTAAAATATGACCTTGAAATTAATAGCTTGGTCGATTATGAGGAAGAGGAGTACAGGTGGGCGCAGAACACTAGTACAGTATTTCAGGCATTCATCCAAACTAGAACAGCTGTACTAGGCCTACAATGAAAGTAAAATTTTAAAAAGCATGCATAAAAGTAAAAGCGAGACAATCATAATAATCTAGTGAAGCCTCTTGAGATTTGTCAATCAGGGCCTTTCAGGGTCACTGCAAAAATGATGTGGGGGTCACTTGCAATGTTGTATGTTTAGGTCTAGGTCTAATGTCTTGCCTCATTGTTTGCTTGTTTTTAGTATCAACTTCAATGCAGACTTCTCGTCTAGTCTTCCTTAGTAGATAGCTACAGTGAGGCAATTATTAGATAAAAGACCCAGCCCTACTTTTTGAATGATTATATGTTACATGTTGTTACATGTTACACGTTGAAGAGAAATGATGCAAGTTAAATGAAACTAAATGAAAGAAGGAGATTGTGTGGCTGTATTTTATTGATGTAAAGCTGCACTGTATTTTACACAATGTGAGACCTATAGTTTATCAACAGCTCTTACGTAATAAATAACTTTATCCTAATATTATGTCCATTTCATTTGTAGCCCATATGAAAAGCATTATTCAATTTGAATTTGAGTATTGTGAATAATTGAACTAATCCAGTCATTTTCAGGAATGATTCCTTGCTGTCACTCGTTTCCTTTCATCCTTTTACATCCACATATTGAACAACATTATATGTATCATGTTCAGGTTTTCATAGCAGTCTTTCATAAGGCACAATAGTATTCGTACACAATAATGCACCAAATATAAATGCTGAAGCACAACCTAACATCTAGGAACAGTTTTGGCAACATATTACAGGACTACTTTCTAACAGTGTACCACTGACATCATAAATGCCTAAACGCCTATTGTGATGTGATCATTACAAGTGTGCAATTGTGAATCAACCTGCCGGACTTCTTGATTGGTGAAATATTACACTGATGAAGCAATCCACCTCAGAATTGCTATTAATCACATCTAATGCCTACTTTTAATGAGTAAACAATGGAAAAAGGGGATGTATATAACCTGAGCATTTAGCAGTGATGCCAGTGTGGTCCACAATGGCTATTGCAGTGTGTAAACATTGCAGTAGCAAAAAAAAAAAAGCAGAAATAAACGTGTTGTCAGATTACAATATAGAACATCCACAGCAACATGTTTGGGGATAGTCAGGTGCATGAATTTTATTTTCGTAGCCGTAGACGTAAAACTTTCCATTGTGTCGCTCCCACTCGTAACTTATCTCTGTCACTGGAATGATCCTCACTTGTTGCCTCTGCAATTTCAATAATATTAATAGAGATTTAGTATGCCTTCACCCCCATCGTCCTATCTCCTGACGAGGAAATAGCATACCTGTGAAAGGACTCGCTGGTCATGGAAAGCCTTGGTGTGATTATGGACAAGCTGAGCCGAGGCAATGTTGATTGTCTCGTCTGGGAAGTGGTTGATTGCTGCCACCAGGATGCCTTCTTCTTCAAAGGCAATTTGTCCTGAAACTCTTCTGACCAGGTCTTCTGGAAGAGCAGTTCTCTCTACAATGTGCTCGGAGTTGTTGGTCTTCCTGCAAAAAAAAAAAAAAATCCTCCACATTTAGCCTCAATTTAATTTTCATACACATTCCTTGCTTACCAGGTGATTGTGAGTTGTATGTAACACTTGATTTGACCATATCCATCGCATGGGACGCATCCAACCCTGCCCTTGGAGTGACACTTGAGGCAGTCTTGTCGCCCGTGGCCATGGGCTGAGGAGTGGCAGTGAAAACATCGTTCCTGGTATCCATAAGAATCATTGGCCCAACCTTCTCCTTGGCAGTGTAGGCATCGCAACTGCAACATTAATAAGGACAATGGATTTACTTCTGGAAAGTTTAATTATTATTGTTATGATATGCCATACATAGCATTAATCACTAAAACTGTTAAATGCATTACGGTACTTTTAATAAGGTGCCTTTCTTGTGGAGGCAGCGTTACATACCCATCCTTTTCCGTGGCATTCATTGCAAAGCAGACTTCCTGTGCCTTTGCAGCAGTGGCATTGCTTAACCGATGCTGTGTGAGGCACTTGAATCACCTTAACCTCGTTGTGAAAGAGGTGAGTGGGCTCTGCTGGTATGTCCCACGGAAGTGGAGCTGGTCCGTGGGCAGGCCCATCTACATCTCCCCCGCTGTAGTGCGCAAATGCCCATGAAGTTTCTCGCTTCTCTGTGAAAGTCTGCAGCTCATACTGCCAAAAGGAAGCTTTGTTTTCAACACACTGCACATAAATCATGGGGAAAGAAGGTATACTGACATGGAAGGCCGCTGAGTAGCATATTTTGGTGATAGCCATGTTCTTCGCCGCCCCCTTCCCATAGCAGAAGTGTTCTGACACATGCTTCAACAGGGCTCTGCGAGCCTGTTGTTCTGTCAGTTGAGGCTGGGCAGGAATGGTGGGTCGACTGGCCCTTTCTCCACCATCCAAGCTGTTGTCCCCAGGTAGCTCTGGAGGTGGGATGCTCACTAGAAAGAAATGGGCATTTGGAAATGTGACAAGTGCGGTGTTTGGCTTACAATTCACCTCAAAGGAAGGGTTCACAAAATCAGCCGCTGCTGGGAGCAGGCTTTAATGGGGGTCTATTTTGGAGGTGTCGGTTTGTTTGTGTAAGGAAGAAGGGGAAGCTGCGGACACTTAGACGGTTGCCCTGCAGTCTGTTGGGAGGGAAACCCAGTTAGCCACCAGTTACATCCTTTGATGCCACTCAAGCATTGGGGAATAATTGCACCCACCCTAACAATTTCTCTAATTATCAACTATTAATTAACTGCATAAAATAATGCTGCAAGAGTGTTGCGTTCACAAGTCTCCAGTTCAAGCTGGGAGTAGGTGAAGAACTTCTGGAGAGTATAGCAACCATTTATGCAAGTGAACATTAGTTGCTGCTTTCAGTGCTTTATATCATTTTCTGGGTAGAACAATCCACACCTTCTATTCCTTCTTTCATTGTTATTGCATAATACGTGTTGTATGACTTTCTTGAAATGCCACAACATATCTAAATATTTAGCTGCATTCCAGGGTGACGTGTTTCCGCTGACTTTATGCCTCAAAAAAACTAGGTGAGAATGTGTCAGCAAAATCATTACGAGGTTTACACCGAGCACCTAAAATAGGGAAAATAGGAAGAGCCTTGAATAAGACTTTCCTTTTACGAGGTGGCTGAAATAAGCGTGGCTCACTATTGGACTAGTAGTGGATTTCCTCTCAAAAACAAGAAACTACACTCCAATGGCCTTTTATAAATACAGGCATGACACGTACGGTTCGGGGTTTCCCACGTCAAACAACTGGTTTCTACTTATAGAAGCTCGAATAAACCCGGTGTCTTCGTTGCTGGAACTAGTATAGACTTTTGAGCCCAGAATCGGCTCGAAATCAAGGCGGAATTTGGGCCCCCCCTCCCTAACTCGTTTGTTGTCCCGCCGAGAGCCATATGCGCAGGATTTTTAAATCCCCGTAACAATATTTTTAGCACACGTTTATATTATTCCAGGGGGGCCATTCTCGCCACGATTTTGAGACCTGAACAGATGGAACAACGATTGGAACCTACCAGAAACTCGTTTCCAGGCCGCAATCGTTTATTCATTTCAGATCTGCGCAATACAATTTATTTACCCCCCAGCAGTTATATGCATGTTCCGACCTTTAGAGAAGTTAATGTCCTGTTCCCAGTAGACGCTCTTGCTTTGTTGGAATTGAGCCATTTATATATGCAATTTGTTGAAGCCCAGTGCATCCATCATTGCAATATTTTGGCACACGGCTCTAAATGTAGCAATAAAACCCTCAATTCCGCAATAACTCTAGGTATAGCTGAACGCCCTCTAATATTTGATATATCTTTCTATAATATTATGTAAATAATAAATAATCATCTGCTTATCACATTCTGTTCAGAAATTGCTGATTTATAGAGCGGAATATGCGACGAAGAAGTTGTAGATTGCTAGAGTGAACAATCATCTTTCCTGGGCAGTTAATTTACCCTGTACAAACACAGTTCCGTCACCCATCATCCCAATTAGAATCAGCCCGTGACAGAATCAACACCCTCGTCTGCCAGGTAGGAAGCGACCTATACCCGCGGGAAGATTTCCAAGGAAAACGACACGAGGCCATGCATTTGTCCCCGGATGCCTTCTTCTTGTGTCCTCCTCCTCCCCTGCTGCACGCGACTCTATAAAAAGATTATTCCGGGCCTTTTGTCACTCCGGAGAACAAGGCAGGAAGGCACGCCTAACCTACTTTTATCCCCCTATCCTTTTTTCCCCCCATAGCACCATCTTCTTCTTACTCTTTAAGAAACAGGGCTACATAACGATAGGCATCGATTGAAACGGAGCTCTCACAATGCCCGCGACTCGCGATTGGGAAGGGCTCCAATAAAGGCTTTTGCCAAGTCCTCCGGTTGATACTACAGAAACATCTGGAGCGGGCATAGCAAAAACAAGAAATGCTGGAACCGACGTGCTAGGACGCCTTGGGTCGGACAATCAAAAGGATCAATTGATAGAGAACGACTTACTGATTTCCTTGTCACTTTTTTGGATATAAGAAAAAAGAGCGGTGTGTTTTTGTGTGTGGGAGAGATGTTTGCTTGCTTCACTGCCGGCTCCTGCGGTCTATTGGGCTGTAATGAAGTGGCTTCACACACACTGGAGGAGAACACCCCGCTTACTTGCCTATATGTGCGTGTATTTTGGGAGGGGGCACTGCTGCCACCACGCGACCTTCCTTCCAGCAGGGGGTGGGCCTTGTACATACACGTGATTTGGCGACTATAAGGCGCAGCATGTGGGTGAAACAATGATCAAGAAGAGCGGGACATCAGCCGATTCAATCGAAATGTGCGATTAACACTGAACTCTGATATTTTCAAGTCGACTGACGTCAACATTGTTGTCATTGCTAATGCAACAAAGGTGACGTGAGGCATACCTGACATAACTAAGAGTAAATACAGGTATGCAGTGTATGTAGGTAAAATCACTCTGTACTGCACTCCAAGTCCGCTTCATTTAATTACTATCCCACACCTGATATATGACTGAGAGGGTTATTCCAACAATACGATTAGATTAGGGTACCGAGTCAATAACCAGGTGTATTTATATTCCAAATTCATTATCGCAATCACTTTTATAGGACTTCGGACCATAGTTTTATTGGGGGCATGAAATTTCTGCGAAACGAGATATACCGGTACATTTGGGTCTCTCGAGTCGACAGCCTTCTTGATCGAGAAGTAATATTACCACCACTGGACTGCTAGCATCGTGATCTAAATCAAGGAATGGAAGGCAATTCCTATAATAGTCACCAGGAATGAGCAGTGGTGCTAACTTCAAACAGGAGGGCCTTCAACTACAGCACAAACTGTTATAATGCGACTTAAATTCAGTCGGCAGAGAAAATTATCTGCGCTTGGTCCTGGCAGGATTTTCAATGCATTTTTGAAATTCAGAACAGGTAACTTTCAGCAACGCGACAGGATGGTGCACTATACTGTGGTTCTCAAACATCTAGTTTAAAAATAATGCAACAATGATGACAAGTGTGGCCCTGATTCGTGTCGCTTCTCCTGGGACAAACAATCCTTCACACCTACCCCCTCTTGGACTGCAGATTTGGAGCTCGATAACCTAAATGTACGGGATGCAATCAGAACAACCCGAAATCGGCGGGACCCCCGGCAGTATACTGTGCATGACATGAATAACGAGACACCAGCCGTCGCGTCGGACAGAAATGCGTGTAAAGCAGACACGTGCCAACAAAGTGCATTGTCGCCCAAGGTTGCACTTGAGCCGAGGCCAAGCCTGCCGTGAAAATGTCTCCTCCTGGGTAAGCAAGCGCCTTAAAATACCTGGGAGCCATCCAGCATTATTGGTACTACCGGTGTTGTCATCCTCCTCCGCAACAGTCCTCTTCCTGGACATGGAGATGATGCTCTTCACCATGTGCACAGCCATGTCTTGACCCGCGCAACACCTGGATCTAACTGAGTCTCTCTCGACAGCCTCGTGGGCTTCTGGTCGGAAATTCTGCTCTGACGTCTTGGTATATAGAGCGTGACGTAAGGAAGAGTATTTTACTAGCAGATTCTTAGTGGGGGTGGGGCACCCTCATTTTCTTCTACTTTTGTTTTTTTTCTGTTGAGAAAACGAGGCCGGTGTTGATCAGTCAGCAGTCGCCCTTTTGCTGCTCTGCTTCGCCGGTCGGAAGCTTCCTTTGAATTGTTCATCAGATAAAAGTGGCTGAGGGTCCTGAATTTCAGATTAGCAATCCTGAATATAGAAGGTTTTTGTCACACTGTTGTTGGCTGGCCACCAAAATGGTAAATGTTTTACAGATGATTTCTGGTTTGTCAACTCATTTCCTGTGATGTGGTAAGTTATATAGTGCTAATGTCGTGTGTGGAAAAGCTGCGCAGATGTGCCGCAGCTAATAAACATTTTAACTGCCGATTTACGTCTTAACCGAGGTCTTGTACGGTTCTGACGTCACACCAGCAGGGGCCTTATATGGAACCCCAGAAAATTCCTGGCTGTTGGTTGACCTCTGTTGCTAACAGCAATTTGACGTTCGTACACCTTGAAGCTTTTATTTTTTGAGGGCGGCCACCTCGTAAATTAGTTTATTTCTGAAATAGTGCGTCCTCCTTAGTTGCACAACATTGTCTTCTCCAACACTGCTGTCCGAAGAAACATGAAACATTAATTTTCTCTTGCCGTGGTGTCGTTCGGTTCCGTTTGCCCTCAATAAGGATCACATTTTGAAGGAACATTTCGTAGAATATTGGGTCTCGATAGTGGTAACGACAGCCTCGAACTTAACATTGACGGGCAATGTCAAGGTTAACCAGAAATCGACAAAAAAAAACTGGAGAGGAAAAATGTTATCTAACCCATATACTTGACAGACATGGGAGTAAACCATGGAGTAAAAAAGATTGGCAGCCTCCACCTAAGTATCCTATTCACATTTTCCAGATGCCTCTGATGGATACAGTAAAGCAATTTTTAAGTCCGAGTACTTCCCGACAGTTTTTTCTTTTTTAAAAAATCCATCACATGAAAACCTCGAAAAACTATCTTACCATACTGTTATAACGATCAGTTGCCGCCGATTTTTTTTTTTTTTTGGGGCAAACAAGAAAGAACCTCCTCCCACACATTGTGGGTGTGGGACTTCCGCCGAACAACGAAACGAGCGATAAACAATCAGGAACGGAATTTCCCCAGCCAATTGCCCTTTGCGTAAACACAGAGGTAAAAGACGAAAGCACCGGCTCGTTTCTTAAAAGAAAGCGCAATATCAGTCCATCTTATTCCTCTCGACACATCACCCTGACAACATTCTCCTATCTATTTTGATCGTGAAGGCGAAAAATCACTTCCTGCAAACATCGAGGGCTATAAAATGCCTCCGTTTACATAACCATGTGCTGCAAGGTTAGCTCCATTTGCTCTTAGGCCCTATTGTATGAAAAAAAAATCAGTTGCGTCCATAGGGCATTATTAGCTTGTCCCTTCCTGGCTCAAGTTGGGACACACAAGATGCGGCTATTTTTGTGCCACTTGTCATCCTCCACATTTCGGTGCCCTCCCTTAACAACACATTCGTTTGCAGGCAATGGGTGAAAGAGGAAAAGTCACAGATTGACGCCTGGAATGTTGGTGGGTTGTCTTGAAGGCCCTAAAACCCGAGTTATGGAGATGTAAAAGTCCGGTACAGTTGGATGGACAGAATGTGTGAATATGTAAGCTTTTTAATGAGGTGGCTTACCAGCTGCGAAAGACACGGTTTCATAGCCAACCACGGAGTCCATCAAGTCCACTGGAGGGGCTGTAGGGATGGACTCATCCGCAGCAACTTCCAGATGGTAACCTGTCCAAAGAAGAAAGAAAATGTTGTTAGCAGGAAGTGTATGGACCATGATATTCCGCAGTGTTCAGTGACGTCAGACCACAAAACATATGGGGTTTTGATCAGCTGCAAAAAAAAATATTTTAAAAGTGGACATTGTGCAGTGCGGTTTAATCTCGTATCGGAAGTTTACGGAAGGTCGGGCCACTAACGTCAGTAAATAATAACGGAAATAGCAGATGATGGAGTTTATCAAGCATGTCAGCTCTTTGATGCCTCCGAAAAACCTTCTGCAGGAAACAGGCCGCGGCAAAAAAGGTCCACTTCCACCCTCAAATTTTGGAAACAAAGGTGGCCCACATACCGCATGCGGATTTTTACTGCCAACTCAGCCAGAAGAGAACAGATTCTGAGAGAAAATATCAAGTCTCGCAAAAACAAACATATAGCGAGATGTATCTGCCACCCTGAAGTCTTCTAATTTCGTACTGCCCCTGATCCTATTTTACGCCTCCGAAATGAAAAGTGAAGAAACTATACACTGCAACCATACTTTATGAGCCCGCCTGCGATGAGTTTCCTGGTGCACAAATTTATAGTACCAAGGTTTCTTACAGGTTCATGTAAGATCGGGGGGAAAAATTGAGTGACGCATTGCCCACTTGGTGAATGAAAAATCTGTGCAACATCATGGAAGCAGGCTCTCTCCTTTCGGACGTATCTCAGTCGAAAGAGTTCGCTAAGCATTATTTATTTTCTGGCACCAAACGTTTACAATGGGGAGAGATTTATTTAGGAATTCTGGGCCACTTGAGCGTATAGTTGGTGGACATTCAGGCAACGACCTGGCTGCTTCGAACTGCTGGGAGCCATGCCCAAAATGCATTTTTGTTTTTTTCGAAGGCAGATTTTTTTCGCTCGAACTCTTACGAAATAGCTGGGGAATTACCCATTCATTGGTGGGACCTATACTGTGCAGCTTTTCATTACCTCGGCTATGTTTCTGTCAGCAATGATTAAGGATGATGTGGTGCCAGGAATTATGCAACGGAACGACCAAGTTACGACCAAACTTATCAGTTATGAACTCGAGACAACATCATTAAAATGGAATAGACCATAAAAATGAAGGCCTCATTTCAAATACGGCATTAAGCTGGTGCCTGGAATGTGAAGACTGGATTAGCGATATCCAACAGTGGCGCAGTGGTATTTGATATAGGAAGCAAAAGAACGCCCAAGTTTTCCCATGAATTTATCAACTGAAGGTTACACTACGGCAACCAGCATTAAAGTTCACCAAACAATTGGTTGGAGTTATTGCTATGCAGTGTTTATCAGTGCTATTAAAATTCAATTGGCTTAAACCCGAGGGGTAAATCCCTCAGTTCGTCGTACACGTCGCCAATGATTTTGCCTTACTACATATGACTTTAATACAAGTTATCTTGTTAAAGCCTAAGGGTGGCATTTTCGTCACACGGCTAGTTACTGCTAACTTAGCAGTACCATTGCCAACACTGGCATTGCTAAGTAATCAGTAACTAGCAGTGGGACGAAAATTACATCATCCGTTTCGAAGGATTTTTGGAAATCCGCGTGTAACATAATACAAATGGAAACTATGTGCAAAGGCAAAGGACATCACCATAAAATTTGCATCAACAACTAATTATTGCCAATTCCTCATGACAGTCAGGACATGTCCACACGATGCCTCACCTCTAGTATGCCTAGTCCTATTAGCACTAGGCGATACAGCCAACCTCCTCCGTACACCAGGAGACCTCGACCACCTCTTCCTGACAGTGTACCTCATTCTGGAGGCCCTGGTCCGCATCGTCGCCGATCCGAGCACTCTTGCAGTGTACCTTCCTCTGGAGATGGACAATCGTCGCCCATTGGGGCTCAGTTCCGCATTAAAAAAAAACGCGCAGTAAATCTCGACCGATCCACGTGTGACGTACACGTGCCAACCAAGCTTCCGACAGCCGCTGGGGGTCTGCTCAGGATCAAGGCTTCTTCTGCATGGCGTTGACTGAATTCTACCCCACCCTACACTCCTCCTATGCCTGATTGGCTCTGAAGAAAATCTGCCTACTACTGACGACGTGACACCCTCCTCCACATATATATAACCCACCGCCACCCACCATCCCCTTCCTTCGAAACTCGATTCAAACACATTGGCACTCTTTCCACCCAATGTGCAACATCTCAACAGGCTGGGGGGGCTTTTCCCTATTCCCGGATGGTCAACAACAGATTATTTTCACCCCCACTTGTCTCACCTGTCAGCAAATTACACTTTATGCTTGCCACCTCGTTATGTCTTCTTTTTTTTTAACAGAGTACGGTACGGGCCTGAATTTGTGGTCATTTCCGGAATCTGGTTTTACCCCGTGCTCATCTTGTGACTTGTCACTGTTTTAGCCACATGAAAATGAGATCACCAGACAATGAACCAGAGGAATTCTTCTGTCGCGTGGTATTTCCCCGCGAAGTTTCGTTTCGTGTGCCAATGTGTCCCTTTTGATACTGTACTGTGAGATACTTTTTGCCCCAATGTCACAGCACTATTCAAGGCCAGCAGCAGTCCCGTGTTTTCCCAAATTCATCGAAATATACAGTACTGTGCACTTCCTGCATGTGCTATCGCGCACTAGATGGCAACCATGTGGTAATAAGCAGGTGTCAGTCGCACTTGCACCGATCATGTCTGTAGCCTCGCGCGCCAAAATTTCTCAGCCGCAGGAGCTGATGATTTCCTGGACATCTTTAGGCCTCCAGGGCAAGGGGCTGTCTAGATCTAGAAAGTGACCAAGGTTCCAGGCAAGGTAAAGTCACATTGCAGGTGTCTGCTCACTATTGAACAACCAACATGCCTGTATGGCAAAAATTTGCACAAAAATTGTGCTGCATCTCGTGGGACATGTCTATTTCCGCCTTGAGGGGACATAGCCGCGTCAGAATGGCTTGGTCTGGGTGGGGTTGCTGACTTTCACATGCCTGCTTCCCTTACACGAGGATACGGACCTGTCTGATGTGTTGCAGACCCATTTTACCATGGATGGTTACATGTTAGCTTCATCTCCATACTATCAAATACACTCAGTTGTGAGTACTGTGTGATTAGTGATTGCCCTCTTGGTACTCAATTAGACTTCCACTACGTCATAAGGTAAACATAAAAAGGTGAATGCCCTACAAACAAGGCAATGCAAATTGTGCAATCCATGTTCAGTTCATGTGCCAAAGTACAGTACACTTCTACCAGTAGTGTACCAGACAGCTGTCACAAACAGTATTATGACACTGGATGGCTGCTGATGTTGCCAAAAATAACAGTGACATAGGCAGGACAGCAGCTATTTCCATCGCACAAAATGTGAACGAAATGAAAATGGAGCTAATATATTTCTGTTATAGCGAAAGCATGTGGGGTTCTAAATACCAAGCCCGGCCCACACATGGCTCAAGAAAGCTGTATTGTTGTGCATAAGTACTGCAGGTGGAATTTTACATGCGGCTGTCCTTAGTTTAAATTCTCAAGGACTTTCATGCCCTTGCCAAGTTATCAAATATGTTTTGACTTTCTTGCTTCAATACTAAAGATAGCACCAAGTTCCTTCAGTCATGCTGACCAAATAAAAAGAGTTACATTGTTGAATAAACAACTTGTAAAACCAGCAGTAATTAGTAACACATTTGACCATGCATGAACTGTTCAGCACTGACGAGCACAATTATTGTATTCAATTATACAGAACAAAAGCTGTTAAAAAATGACCTCAGCAAACAATTATTTTGACCTGGTGAAGTGTTGCAAAGAGGACATGTATGCTTGAGTAAATTGCCCAATGTCCATATTTCATAAAGAACTTGGATAATATTTTTCATTGATTTGCTCGAGCTTAAAGGGAATAAACTTAGAAAACAAGTTGGGCATGAATGAGTAATATGCTCCTGGTTCTACATATTGTGTACTTCCTCCCCTCATGATTATTTTACTCTCGTACAACGCAATGAGTGATCAAGGTAAAAACAACTCATCCTTGGAACTAACCAGATATGGAAGGTTTATGCTAAAAAGGTCCCACAGCTAAGCTCGTACGGACTATTACTGATTATTTACATTCTGGCACACGCATTATTTTTGAATTATCACATCAATTATTGATAACAGAAATCGTGCATATCATCATATAATGAAGGGTGTAATTAAATTATATGTTGGAACATATTCAGATAAGTTACATCACAAAAAAATGAAACTACAGCCTTTTCCTTACAAAAGCTCAGTATGCAAGTAGAGGTACGTAGCATTTAAATATTTCCTGGAGCATATGGGCAGATATTGTCAGAACGAACAGAAACAGACTTGTTTTTAGTCAACTTTATTCTTCTTCCCCTTTATTTATACAATTTTTCTCTGACTTTTTTCTTTATTTTGTGCATTCATGTTAGACCTGGCTGCCCTGAACTGTTGGAACTACCGTACTGGTACTTCTATGGCTTATTTAGAGATGATTGAGAGTTATGCCACACATTGGAGTATTCTATGCAGATATGTGAACTTGTTGTGTAGGATTAATGCAAAATATCACATGCTTAGCTTCTGAATGATGCTTATCTCTGGAAGTGTTATGACTAGACTGCGATTGCTTGCTGCTATTGACTTGTTCAGATATGTTGCAGGGTTAGCCAGTAAATGTGTCTCTGGTGATTATTTATGTTATACTTAAATTGCCGCTGTACCTCGTTTTCCAAGTTATGTTTGGCTATAATGATGTGTTTTAACCTGTTTTAATTATGTCTCTCTTGTTGCTGACTACCCACTTGCCAAAAAGTATGTGTTAAAATTCTTGGAGAGTACCTTGCACTTACCTTACTGCCATGCAGTGCCACATGCTTGCGGGTAACAACAACATAAATCTGGTGTACTGATACACTAAAATGGTGAGTTACACCAGCATGTGGCCCATAGCAAAGGACAGGGACAATGGAGCAAGAACCAACTACTTTCCAACACCAAAAAACTACTATGATTTGCACCCATCACTTTATTAGCACCTGCTCCAAAACTCACCGTTAATGAGCTTTGTGTCAACCTGCGGTGGTCTGTGCCCATGCCTGGGTATGGTCCCAGTCGGCATGGGAGCACTTGGACTGTACGGGTCCACCTCCTCGTCCCCCACATCCTTTTTCTTCTTCTTGGTCCCCATCCTTTGGCAGTGGTTAGTTCCTGATCCCTGAGTCGTCTACATTGGTCCCTGTCACCGGTAGAGTGGCACGTTATTACCTGTTACATTAGATGAAAGAAAGGGCACAGAACTAACCTTGTGTCTGAGTATTATTCGAGTGGAATGAACGGCATTGGGGTGTAGTATCACATTGGTGGTGGTGGGGGTGCTGGGAGGCCAACGCCCAGCAATTTTGATGAGGATGGAAGAGGATGGCCTTCCTCTTCAGGGCTGACCTTGTCTGATGGTGGTAGCTGCTGAGGGGGCAATACTATCCTCATGTACACAAAGAGGGCCTCTGAAATTTGGGGGGTCAATGTGGTGGTCATCAGGGGATAATTTGGACCAGTTCATTACAAGGGAATTAATTGGATTGCCATAATAAGCAACGACACTGTCCGAGTGCTTTGGTTTAGTCGTAGTAATAATTATTAAATCAATCAATAGTTGTAGTTATTATTAATAATTAATGCTAGATTAATAGCTAGCTCTTGTTAATAGTAATTAAACATGAAGTATCTGAGAGACCATCTAATCAGGGAATTACATGCTCGTCATTTCCCTTATGGTAATCATTTATTGCAAAATTAAGTTGTTGCCTGGTTTTCAGGAGGGACTGGTGGTTGATTAATGCCTAAAATTTTTCTGGTGACCACTTGTGACCCACTGGCATCTCAGGTCAGTGATTGGGCCCCTTGTTAACAGTATAGGTCCTCCTGCATTAATTAAAAAGGATGCACCAATTTGCTCAAAATAGCAATGGCTTCAGGCAATTACTGTATTTTATTTCTCAAAACTTGGTGCTACATGTTCAGGGTCATGTGGGTGCAGACAGTTTCAAGTATGTACGGTACTTGTGTGTTTTGCGACAAGTTAGAGAGTGAAAATTTTGAGCCAAAATGTCTAAGTGCACTTACTGTTAGTATGTACACTGTAGGGTCTTGCCGACTTTAACATAGCTGGACTTATGGTATATGCACTATCAGTGAAGTATTATTCTGGACATTTTCAGGTGCTTTTCTTATGGGAGAATGCCAGCAATAATTCTCTGCCGATAGTACATTTGTTATAGCAAGAGCGGGGACAAAATCAGAACCACCCAAATATTCCTTGTGCAAAATGACAAGCTTCCGTTTGACTTTTTCTGTTGCACTGACAAGAGGAAAAACGGACATTTGAGGTCACAAACATTAAATATACCAGACAAAACATTTTTTGGAGCTACACTTTTTTTTTTTTTTGTGCCCCTTATGAAACGGACAGACCAAAAAAATACTGCAGACTTTGGATGAATTTTCAAGAATAGCATGCCAGCAACCAGCAGCGTTTTCATGTTGATTCCTCCCAAATGAAAGAAAAGCTCATTCCAGCTATGGAAATGTCTGATGTGGAATTTAACAGTTTTACCAGTACACAAAACCTGCAAAAAATATTTGATAATAATTTGTTACTCTTCCAGTTTCGCTGCATACCTTTAATGCAGATGATAAATATTTTGACCACTTCACCCATCTGACTAAACAGATAATTTAATATCTGAGACGAGAGTAAGGGGGAATTAAAGTGTGATTCCTTTCATACGCTTCTGACAACGGGAAAGAGAGTGGCAAGTTAAATGTGCAATGCTTTTCTTTTATTGTTTTGCATTTTCCCACTCACACAGACCTACGTTTTAAAAATCTGAGCAATGATGACAATCAGTTATGTTCACATCAGGTTTCCCAAAGCTTGGGCACAACTTGAAAGCAGGTAATTGCTTCAGAATAATCTGACAAATTACTGTTGGAATTAATAACTGTAAACAAGGGCAAAGTTGAGGGCAAAGTTTCATTGCTAGTTGATGTGGAACGCACATAAAAAATCCCCAAAAAATCTGTCATCTTGGAAGAGTCTCCTTGAACATCCGTGGCGGTTTGACACCTTGTTGACACAACAATGGTGAGCCGCATCTCCGATGCTACTTTTTCCCCGACTTCTTGATACCACCTCCACCTGCAAGCACAAACGCAAGATTTTGTTCGTCAACTCACGGTCAGTTCAAAGTAACAGAATAGCCATACCCAATGGACCCTTTTGTGAAGCTCGTGCTTTCGCCTCCTGCAGGGCCTTCTGCTGCTCCTTTTGCTTTTGCCTCGTCGCTTCATCTTCCTGAAACACAAAACGGTTGTAACTGTCGCTACGAAGAGCAACGTTTATCCAAATCACCTCATCCATTTCCCTCTTGTCCTTCTTGGGCTGCTTCAGCGGCTTCTTTTTGCCCCCTGTAAGAGATATTAGCATCGCATTATTATGTCAACCGGAATCTTGCCACTCAACATTTGGCAGATATTGGCATAAAATTAGTTCGTTCCATTCACATGAATTATCACAATTTACTAGGCAGAAAATATGAAGTGTATTTAATGCGAATATCAAGCATGTGATAAATGGGCACGTGTTGCGAATCCCATGCTTTCCGTACTCAACCCCCGAAATCTCACCTTCTCGACCGGACATGCTGACCTCTCGACCTGTGCAGAAGGAAGGGCAGAGAAACGCTTCGTAGGGAAGGGTAGAGGTCAGAAGAGGGGCAGACGGACGCAGAATATTTCGGCAGAAAGAAAACGGGAATGAAAATGGAAAGGAAAGCGATCGACGATGGCGGTAGTTCACCAGGATTGCGATAGGATGTCGATGCCGGGTTGCGGGGTTGCCAAGTCGGATCCACAGCAACATGTTGGTGTGGCACCAATATTTTTTAAATCTGACATTTTCTGAAATGTTCGGTGGGGAATGCACATTACATGTCACTTGGACTGATCATTTGTAATAGCCATCATCTGCCACATTTTGAATATTTATGTGATGTTGATTGATAATAATAAGTACGGGTACTTTCGGAATATCCTACTGTATTTTGTAGCCTACACGCCTACAGTAGGTAAATAATTGTAGGCTGGACTGGCTGGTTGACACCCACATTCCCACACCCACACTTACAGTTAGTCGCTACAGTCTAGCCTTCTCATTGATTTTACAGTGTGTAACTGTAGAAAATCATGGTTGCATTTCACAACCCCACCGAAATAAGTATCTGGCCCTTGTTTTTAAATATAGGTAGTTTCATGCTTTTAAGCATATTTTTTATCATTGGCTCACAAGGTCTCTTACATTTCTGACTATACCTACTTATTAGGGAAAAGTTGGGCTTCATTGCAGCATAACGAAAGCGATGGTGTGGTCAGCTGGGTTGTCATATTTTAATAATTTTGAATCGTGTTAAGTTTTGATTTGTCACTCCACAACTGTCCACTATGTACAGTACAGTACAGTACATGGATAATATCGCACCTTTTATACTCCGAACGCGAACTATTGTTCCAAATTAATTGCTCAATTTTTTCTCTGTGGAAACCACAGCTTCAAAGGAGAACTTTGGATTTCTGTAAAATATGACTGGCCCCAGGGTAGAATAGGTGACCTTATTTTCTCGTAGGACTGCATCGGTACTGCACATGTACAATATACAGTATAGGTAGACTGTATAACATGTACTGCCTTATTGTTATTGTTATGGAAATTACTATGATTCCAAATTTTGTATGCCTCTCGGGTCACGATTTGGTCTGAGGGTTGTTAGGAGATAACAGATTTATGCATGTTTATCCCCCCCCCCGATTAAAACTATATGTGTAGGATTTTTGCAATTTGTCATGCAGATGATCGGTGTACATCCAGGGACTCATGCAAATAAGTCAAGCGCACTATCAACCTTTTATGTCGATTTAATTTTTTCAGGAAGTGGGGATGGAGGGAGATTTTAAAAACACGACACAGTAATACAACCAGGATTCATAGACAAAAGAGGATATTAAATTATTTCGCGAGACTGAAAGAGTGACAGTTTTAGACAGGAGGAAATAAAGCGTGACACAAAAATTGCACGGAACGTTGACATGGGTGGCAGGTGGACAGTTTTCCCCGAGCGATCAATTCAATCTCCATTCTACACGTCATAAACGACCGCATGCCACAACAATGCACTTTTTTAATATTTTCCACACAGAGCAAGTGATAAGTTGATTCGTGTGACATTGAAGCTGCAGTAAAAGGGCTACCATTTTTTTATCTGCTGGGTGGGACAGACAGCACCTGGAGATAGTCTTGTCTAAGGAAGACCTCTCTGGTTGGGTTACGCGGTCAATAATTGAATTTCAATCCCATTTAGACCAACGCCGCAAGGTCGTATTAAAGTAAAATGAATTGCTTAGCATTCATTATGATGATGGAACTCACAATGTTGTTGGGATTCCGCTCGATGAAAACTTTGTTGAAATGTCCTGCAAAAACGCACGGAAAGTCCGAGCACGTAATATTTTCTCCATACAAACAGAATGTGGCCTAGTGTGCACAAGGGCAAGTGTAATTATGGGCAAAGGGACCCATCGGAGCTTAAGCCCTAGAGGACTTCATATTGACTTGGGCTTGTAGCATACACGGCGGACCGCAGACTCTCTCTTAGGACCGGTGCGCAAATCCGCACTAAGAGGATGCTGGTACAGTTGCTCCTTTTCATTCCGCCTAATGACTTTCTACAGCTCATGTACTACGTCGCGTGAAGGCCATTGTGGTCACCTGCTCCATTGGGAAGGTTTCCAGCCACCTTTGTTCAAGCCGGCAAGTCTGGTATTCAAGCGTGCTACATAGTGGTGGTATATGTAATATATGTAACATATTTGAATCTAGATGAAAATAACTGTTTTCGTATAGGGATTGAATATGGCGAGCCTCCCATGGCGCGGCTATATGAGGAGACGATCTGTGCTCATTGAGTTAAAAAAAAATCTCCTTTCGGGTTAGGGATTGGGATGCGGCTGCTGCAGGATTATGCCGTTTTTTTCTCAGTCCTGGCGGCAGTCGGTTGGTGACACGTTCCATCTGCACTCGGAATTGATGAAGGGAAACCCCCCCCCCCCCCAACTCTCTACAGCCTCTGCTTTGCCTTCAATAGGTGATAATGCTGCAGCTGCACCACTCCAAGCTGCTCTCCTGAAAGATTTGCTCCAGCAGGTTGATTTCGTCGCAAATAGACCGAGGGATATTTCGGGGGAATATTCATTGGTCGGATCTGGATGCTGCGATGGATGGGTCCGTTTTTGGGAATGGGGGAGCATAACAGAGTTGAAGGGTTGTAAAAATATATTGTTTGCTGTCTTGTGTGTGAAATGCAGGGCTGCTTAGAAGTGTACGGAAGATTTCCGGTGAAGAAGTTATTTTTATGGCAGCTAATCCTGCCTTAAAAGTGGCTGGATCATGAGGACCTTTGGCTCAATTTGTCATTTTGTCTTCAAGCTTTTCCTTGGCATTGAATTTCGCCCCTTTGTGTGCTGATTTCATCTCGATATTTGGTTCGAATACACTAATATTACATAGGGCAATATTGTTCATTTTCCACTCACTGTCAGTATTTTTTTCCCAAAAATTGTTGAAGCCGACAAATAGACGTGAAAAATGATATGCATTTTTGGAGTGTAAATTAGAGTGCTTAATCTTACACGATGCAGTCTTTGAGCTGAAATGATCTGAAGGCTATTAAGTGCTTTGGAAGCTGAATGAATTGCGGACTAACTGATGGAGGACAAAGTTATGGATCAGGCTGCATTTATGGGGTGCTACTGATAACGAGATGAGTGTTTGATATAATTATCTGCTTTGCAAACATTCGGATGCAAAATGAACTGCGTGAGTCAACATACATCCGGACATTTATGGATCAGGGACGTCCACCTATTTGGGAAGCTTTGTCATCAATCCTTCAGTTTCACCATTATGATATAGTGCACACATAATTAACTTTGTATGCCCCACCCTAAATAGATTTTCCGCAATGAACCCCTGAATCATACAAGATGCCTTATTATTGGAAAATGAGCCTTTCTTTTGACCCTAGTTCTGTTTCTTTGTCGGTTTTCTAAAATTTTCTTTTCTTTCTTCCCTTAGATGCCTTCCCCATGCCACAGTATGTTTTTTTTGTACTTCCCCTTCCTTGAACCTGATAATCCTCAAAGGTTGGCTGGCAGAATTCGGACTGACATTGACCAAAACTCTTTGTCATTATTCTACTTTACCTCAGTGTCCTTTCACAGCGAAGGAAATCAATCACATTCTTCGTGACACACATAAAGAAATCATATTGAATTCTTATGGCAAACAGACCATCCAATCTCTGCATATACATTCACCTTTCATCTCGACCACAAAGACGAAGACAAAATTTGCGTAGGTCCGCCCTGTGGTTATTTTGTAACATCAGTGGATAGCATTTGATTTCACATTATCATAACCTAGGTAATGAATGGTGCACCTGTAAGCAGCTTATAATCACGAGTTGGTTCGAATGTATCTCCCTGATGTATATATACATTTCAATAAGTGGCTGACCTGCAGCACACGCCATCCATAACTGCTCATATATAATCTCCTTAGGCATGAGTAGTCCGTACTTAAAAGACGTCGGGGAGCCGATTTCGCCTTTGCAGAGAGTCCTTGATGAGAGCCTGGGTCCCTTTATACCCCGGTCCTTTCACAGACCATTAAGGGTAGAAAGCGGCGCTATGAGGCGCCTCCAATGAGGGATTCACGCTGGCACGGCAGGCACAGACTCCTTGTAATTATTGTCGCCGTGGGACGGAATTACGCAGATTGGCGAGAGAGGGTGTTTCCGGGGGAGCCTTGCAGTTTCCACCGATGGTAAAAGGAACCTGGCCCCGTTATTCATCCGCCCTGGACCCACACATTTTCGAGGACATTAATGAAGGGTGTCTAATTCTGCATCAGAATATAGAATATTCAAGGGGAATTTTGGGCGAGGGTGGGACAGCATGTTATGTGCCTGGCGATCACTTATGCAAACGAGATGCCAAGTTGTCTAGTTGGGCGGCCCTGCTGCATTTTTAGTTCCCTCTACTAACTTTGCGGCCGTGTTCATCACTATTTTAAAAATATATTCGTCACATTGGGAATTAAGCCTCGGAGGAGGCTTCAGGCGCTGGCGCGGCACAGTCGAGGCCTAATTATGAAAACGGTTATTGCATTACATTAAGCTCCACGTACCTTGTAACACCTCAAAACTCAGCTGCAAACTCCAACGCATGGGAGATGCAAAGCAGTGACATACAAGGTGAGGTACAAAAAAAAAGGAGAGCCAGAGTTATTCTTATAGCTCATAATTATTTTAGTAGCTAGCTGGGATGTGCAAGCTGAATTTGTCATCGTCATAATTAGGCCAATCTTAGACGTACATAATTCACATTAGGATAATATGTCGCTAAGATTTATATTAACCAGTTGCTCTTCGCATAAAACAAGATATGGAGCAAAGCAAACGTTACATCGCCATTGGTTCGTTTTGATGATGGACCGGATTCTCTCTTCGGAATAGTTGTTCTCGGTTTAAACTTTTTATCATTTTGAGATGAAAACGGTTGCACGTATAGTCGTTCGCCAAGAGAGCATTGCTTTGGACCGGGGATCGATAGTCCTCTGACTTCCCCCCCCCCCCTTTCAAACTCTCGCTACTTGCTAATGGCGATGAAGAGAGTGGCATCGAGTTCTAATAAGGCGACATTCGTAAAAGAGAGAACACTGTACCAGAGCGGGGTGTGTACGCGTGTCGTGTAGCAATACCTTAATCTGTCAATGTCACTTTTTTCCTTCTTAACTTCTAATATTCAACTTGAATGCAGAATAACCTACTGCATTCCGTACCCCTGCTGGTCTTTTCTACAACTTGCTACTAAATTATCCTTGACCTTTCATGACTGTATGTAGGCTGCAGAGTATGTAGTCCGCATAATTTTGGATGCAAAAATGACCTAATGATGCTTGTTTTCTACTTATTCAGAAATGCTTGTGGGTGAAGTTTCGCCTGATTGAGACTGATGTTGTCTTTACAAATAATGCAACCAAGCCGACATGTCCTTGTCTAATATGAATAATGTATGCGAACATGTTATTTAGACTCCTTTTATATAAAAAATAAGTGAAAAAAGTAATTAGAGGTTAATCACTCCATTTCCCATTTGATTACAATTACGTGTGATTGCGCTTCATTAGACGCGTGTTAACGAGGGAAAGTGTACGCCTGATTACACGAGGGTGAAACTCGCGGTGAGGACTATAACGCAAAAAGTGAACCCAGGTATTAGCACACTTTATACGTGGGTTGCGAGGTGACCCACGTTGTAACGAGGGCAGATATAAGGTGGTACAACTCAACTAACACTCGCCTGCCGCAGACATACACGGACCATGGTGCACAACTGACCACTCGAATTTGTGTCGGTTTTGGTTGCTATTGCACAATATTAGCTTAACAACCAACATAAAGGAAGCTAATTTCGCAGCAGAAAAAAGGGGCCGTGTGTTCGAGTGACGAAACAAATAAAGCAAAACAAATTACCCTCGTCGATAGTGACATCAACCTAAATCATGTTAGACCCTTAGAGCTGAGCTATAAACCACGCCTTCTTTTTATACTATAAATCTGAAGCCAAAATCTGCGAGGCATAAATTAGCGATCTCAATCAAGCTGCATTTTTTTTTGGCCAGGCTTGCTGCATTGCCTGAGGGATAACCGATAACTACGATGCCCCTAAATTACAAAATGAACGAGTCCAAACTGTCAGGTTCACTCAAAAGGCCTTCTTATCTATCTCATGGAAACGAGCCTTGCAAACCGTGGAGTGTTAATGAAGTAGCGAATTTTAATTACTAAGCAAAAATGTTGCAGGTGTTGATTTGTACTTGTTGGCAGTGTATGTGAACTCCACACGTGCACTTAGAGGAAGTAAGTTAATTTCCTTCATATACCTGGAAGGAAGCAGATGGTAATGGCATCCTCCCAAGGAGCCAACGCACCGTGAATAAACCGACTGCTGTTCTGTCTTCCGGCTTGTTAAAGGCCTATGCGGCTAGGACGTAAATCCCGTTTGCTAATGAGCCAACAGATCGGATTTTCACAGTGGCCTACTATGTCAGGGTAGCTCAGGTGTCTTTTGTTTGTATCTCCGTAGAGGCGGAACACTACAGTTACTATAGGGTCTGCGTGCATTCGCACCTTCTGGCCCACTGGCACTGATTCGATTGGAGTCACGTGGGACGGATCATTTTAAAATAAAATATTAATAATGGTCGACGCGTCGTTGTTGCTGTAAAATGAGGATTCTCTCATTTATATTTTGTGCATTTTCGCGTACAATTTGCAAGCTGCTTTATAGTCGTTTATAGTAGTAGGCGGCCTGCAGTGATGTGCGCAATGCCGTCGTACATGGTACTGGGCTTGTACATGCGGGACAAACAAATCATTGTGAAAGGCCCCTGTGAGGCATCTCTTCTATGATACGCTGCAATCTATTTGCATCCGGAAGTTGCGTCTCCTCGGATGAAGCAGCCAAGCACATCCAACCGGCCTACTTTACTCTCAAACAGCATAGTAATAAGGCTGAGTAAACATGGAATCGTCCAGTTTTCTCTGAATGCCTGTTGAAACTGCTATCCCCCATCACGGAATGGAATATTAGATTCCATTTTCATCCCTCGAAGCAAGCCTTACTTTGTTATACTCACCGAAAATGATGACGATAAAGAAAAAATATTACCTGCTTGTTTGTAGTACATATTGTGACAATTGATGCAATAATTGTTATTATTTTGCAGCATACTGTGCCTTCAGCGTTGTTGCTTCACGGAATGCAATGTTACGCAATTCAGTAATGTAGTTTTCTACAGTATTCGACGCAGGGATACTGTATGGTGTGTCCGGGCTTCTAAAGTAATGCATGGAGCCATAAACATAAAAAGTCTGCCCGGGCAAACCTGTATAATTCAACAGGTTACCAACTGCTACAGCGCCATAACCTTGTTATTTTTAGGTGCCGATATGTTTAAAGTGGTTTGCTACCAAACTTCAGTAATAAATCGATTATTATCTCTGTTATCCGGTGCAGTCTTTAACATTTTCACACCGCTCTTGAGCGATACATTCGAAACTAATTTTCCAGACAAAAAGCAAGAACGCAGCAGGACCAGGGAAGGAAGTTCCTGCTGTCAAGTGTTGAAAAGAAACAAGAAAGCAATCGGGAAGTGTTGCACTGGGCAAAAACCCCCCGTTGCTTTTCCTCCAATTACATTCTTTTCTGTTGGGAATAAGAAAGGAGGAATGGTGGAGTGGGTGATGTCTGGCCGAGGAGCGGGAATAAGAAAAATCCGCATCTTTGACCATCCGGAGGAAATTGCTTCCCAGATGGAATTTGTTGTTGGGGAGACTTCTCTGGTGCAATTCTGCGTTTAAAGGAGGTGGCCGTAGATCCTGGTGGCAATTCCCCCTTCCTTTTGTGTGTCAATTCGGTGGGAATGGCGGACAAAGTGTCAGATCGGAGGACCCTTCCATCTATATATAAAGAAAACCCCTCTTTTAAAATGAGATGGTTTGCCCCTGGAGGAAAAGTGGGTCTGACTTTTATTCTGGGGTTCTTCCAATCCTGCAAAGTTTTTCAGGACGATTCGGCACAATTTATCGTCCGTATTATTACGAGCGATTTGCTCCGTTACTTGAGCCGAATTAAACACGTGGCATTTGGCTAATCCATTGTTTCTTGCACAGTGAGTAGGACTATAAGGGATGATGGAGATGGGCTACTATTACGAAATTGAGACAATTACACGGGGCTAGGGGGCTAGTTGGCAAAAAATTACGTGCGTGGCTTTCTTGAGTGCTGCACTTCTGAGAGGGAAAAGACCCCATTTAGGAGCTCTCAAAGACGTTATTAGGAAAGACGAAGGTTTAAATGGGATCAAATGGTAAGCTGTTTTTAGTAAGATTTTGCAGATGTACTAGTGGGCTATGTATCACCCTGTGTATAGTGTACTGCCCCAATTGCATGTTTATCTTCTCTGACAGAAATCATAGCCGCCTGCATTTGTTACATTTCTGTGGCTGGAATACAAATCATCAGCTCATTTCTAACGTACGAGAAACAAACAGAGGGATGGTGAATGGGTAAGATTTTGACCCTGCTAAGTTTGTAAGTAGGTCGGGGCCTTGCTGTTTCACTTGGGTTTGTTTTTCCACATCTTGGCTTGTCGTCTAAACCATTCGTAGTACTGAATAATTTACAATCTCGCAAGAAATACTGCAGGATTCAGTATTTTATGGATTTAGAAATTAAACCGAGGTCCCTGCGAGATTTTGGAATCCGCATCTGTTGCAGTTGGAGAGTTCAAAATTGAGATGTAAAATGGTATCGTGTGCACATAAAGATGTACAAACCTTGATTAGGATTTTCAGGCAGTTAAGGATCAGGAGATAATGGGATATATACTGTATGTTTTCTCGGTCACTGTGGGAATTTAAAATGACATCGTGGTAATGAAAATTATCCTATTTTCCCCATCTCGCTGGACACTTCACGAGCGAGGAAGTATATTGCTCCCTGCTGAACAATATCGCTTGACAGTTCAATGTGTAAATCCTTGCTGCAGGTGAGGGAGGGAATTTTTGCACCGAATGTGTGGGTTAATATGCTAATAATAATCACCGATGATAACAATCACATTCGTTATTTTTGGAATGGTACTACATGCAATAGAAATTATCGCAGAAGTAGGCCAAAAAAGTATCTACCCTGATCAAGATTCTGCAAAAAAAAGTTTCATTTCGAAGTTTTCTGGAATATTACGATCATTTTATGGAGCTGAGCTACAACTTTTAACGAAATCAAGAAAGTGTTGAGGATGTGCAAGGGATTCTGAAGACTATATATTGAAGAAGCGATAGTCTATAATTGACAGCATGGGCGCTCTACATATAGGCTCCAATAAATTATGCTTACGATGACGTGCTGAAAAGATTAATTTTCCAATTAGTATCTTTATCATTTATTGCAGTCTCTTGGATAGGAAAATGGCATTATAACTTAATCATTTATTATGAATATTTTTGCACAAATAATGCACCGGAATACCAACTGAATTCGTACTTCAGGATGTTGAACGGATCTATTATTTCTTTTTCAAATCAAACGCATTAAATTATGTTTCGTTGCATGTTTTAATAGTGTACTGCGGAATTGAGGAAGGGAAAGTATTAGGGCAGTAAAAAAATCTACTTTCAAAAGATGTGAAAAGCACGCAATGTTGTGTTAAGAACGATGTTACAATATTTCATAGCACTCAGGTAGATTAAGTTGACAATAACCAAAGTGAGGCGAAACACGCATAGCTTTTGTACAAAAAATTACGAATGCAATATGGATCAGCTCCATTGAAATTTATTAAAATCCCCTCCATTTGCGTGGCAGTTTAAATCCCTGGCTAACCACAAAATCATTGCTAACGAAGCACACGTCTAAAATTGTCACCCGTTGTCATCTGTTGCATACACATTATTACCAAATCCGCTATTGATTACTAAATACCGGTACAAATAGTACATATATGAAATGACAGGGTACAATGTACATGTGGCATACTTTATGTCCATTGCAATTATAATTAATTTATATATAAATGACAATTAAATTGTACACAGGAGAAGCGTGAAATTGTATATAGCATCAGTTTGGATATGACGAGTGAGTCATTACACTGCATTTGTGCCACTGCTCATTTTGAAATAATTGTCTTTAGGAGGAAAGATGGATGGCTAATGTTGCAGTTAAAAAACTACAGCTTAAAACGTTGGCTACTAAAGTGCATGAATTAAAGATGACGTGCAAAAAAAAACAATAATTTCTGAGCAGGAAGATAAATGCCCCGCAGTGCTGCAGATTATACTAATTGCGGTTTAATCTCCTCCCCGGTTGGTATCATCCTTTGCACTGGGTATATTCTCGGTGTCAGACTAGGTGGAAAACGGAAGTTTGCGAAATATTCGCGAAACACTGCCTCAAGTGCGCAGTAGTATTTTTACGCTAGGCTCATAGTTGATTCAGTGGTCTCCAAAATAATACAGCGTGATTCAGCAAGGTTTATGCTAATAAGCGGCCTTATTTAGCATAAAATACCTGATTATTTCATAACCATTTGAAGACAAATATTTTGGTTTGATAATATTAACACGCACATTTGCGTGGTTATAATTTATGAATCCTCACTCATGTAATTACAGCATCCGACTGTTGACATTAATTTGGCTACAAACATGAATATTGATCCTAAATAGTGCTGCCCCCTTTTTACATGTTGGCAAATGTGTTGCCCTTCATGTACATTCTAATTAAGGAGGTCGCGAGTGTCACCATAAAGGGTTGAACTCCATTTGGTACATCTACAGTACAGGGACAGCAGACATTTGGTCCGCACAACTGCCGCCGCCCAAATGACTTTGTCGCAGTAATTCCCAATTTCCGCACTCGATTTCCTACTTGAGCGTCGCCTTCCGACCCCCTTTTCCCCCCACCAACTCATCCATGTTTTTGTTCATTGACTACCCAACAGTCAGCCAGTGAATTAGTGTCGGCGGGTGCGCAGGGTCGAGTATAATTAATATGTTATGGCAGCATGCTATAGGATTCCGCGTGGGGACCAGGGAAGCTGATGAGCTTTCATTCAAGAGGACCTTCATTTGATAATCAATTATGCAGCAGGAATGATGTGAAACCGGGTGATTCCAAAACGGGTCTGACCACCCCAAAAGAGAGGATCGGGTTCTAAGGACGTGCTTGGTGGAAGAAGCACGTGGACCTGAGGAGAAACACGAGTCTTCTGGAGGAGGCATGGACTTCTGATGGTGCTGGCAAGTACATATAAGGCCCTTTCCTTTCACACTCCGTTGGATCTGCACTCTTGCTGACTTAATTGGATTTTGCAGAGGAAAGTCCGGCAGTACAAGGGCCGGCAGAAAGGAATCGGAAAAGACAAGGGGAAGCGGGTTTGGGCCTTTTATCACGACCCAATTATCGCCTGGATCCGATGGAAGTGTAGACGCATGCTATTTCCACTTGGAGGTCTGATGGAGAAAAATACGGATGAAACGATTCGTTTTTGAACGCCTTTCTTTTAATGCATTTCTATTAGTAATAAGTGAACCCGTTGCCAAAATTTGGCAAAACCTATATAATCAGCTATGATAGTGACAATCACTTTAATGAGACGGACTGTCGATTTACCATGTAGTTCTATTCGTCACGCATAGATGGCGCAAACACCCTCTACATATTCCTGCCACCTTCAGGTCGATAGCGATACTATCAGGTCGGACAAACATCCGACTGACTGTGAGAGAATAAGCATATTAGGTGAAATAGGATGATGATGATGATGATGATGATGATGATAAGTCAAAAATATTGTGTAAATCCTAGAAGGACAGTTACGTAAGGGCCATAAGTACGTGAGCATATTTCATGAAATCTTCCTACTCTCTTTGTTACTTTTGCCTCACTTGTTGAATAATTGAAAAGACGGACTTATTTACAGTCTAGAGAGCATGTCTAGTTTCCCACGTTTAAAAGTAGGGCCCGCAAAGTAAATAATGCAAGTCCAATTTAAATCCACACCTTTGTCCGCCCAAAACGTCGAGGCGCCATCGCCTCCTCGTCGTTTCTGGTCCGACGGAAACTTCTTTTCATTCGATTGCGTCTGCTTCGTGCTGTAAAAAGGTGTTTGTTTGGCTGACTTCCAGCAAAGCATGGTGGCGCATGAACCCGGACTAAACACGAGAGAGAAAAAAGAATGCCCATGAGAACGATGCTTACCTATTTACGCGGAGGGGAAGTCAAGAAATGCAGCGCAACGTAGGTAGATGCTGTAAATTCATTGTGTGCGGTTTTATCCAGTCCTCTTCTCGTGGGCTTGAAATGCATAATTCAGTAATTCAGCTTGAGTTATTTAGGGAACCTGCAGTTTAGAGAAGTCATACTTGCATACTGCTCAGAAACAGCTCAGTTGTGTATTAGCGTGAATAAAAATGCATCAGTCTACGACGTGATTACGAAAGCAGTTCATATGTAACTAAATTTTCACTATCATTGTTGTGGGAGGAAATTTGGCCTACTACACTATTCACAGTGTAAAATGAAAACTGTCAATTGAAGTGTTGAATGAGAAAGGTTTCAAAAAGAGACGAATATAAGCACTGTATTTGTATCATCCGCATAGTTAACCTGATTAGATACATCGTACATTTAATCCTTGTGCCTCTTCACACACTGGAGAGAAATGGAAATGGGAATAGAGACTGGGGGCAGTGTAAGTTGACATATGCGAGAAATTATCAGAATTTCCATGCAAAATATACCTCGAGTGTATGTAAGCAGCATGTGAGTTATACAATACAAAAATTCACTTTCCTCTCCTACTTTTCAGTTCTCAGCTGGCGTGAAAACAAGAGGACCTGCATCGTGCGAGAATGGCGCTTTTACCGGGCCTTTACATATCTTGAAAATGATGAGGTAAGAGTGTGCATTGTTTAATGCCATAAAATAGAAGCTGGCCGATCATAATTATCAAATGACAAGCAGGATAAACTGTGTACATAAAATATGTACATGCCTCTACATTACATGGATGTGATCTTTACACAACTCAAAGCTCCTGCACTGGAGAACTACAGCATACACTGTACAGTGCATTAAAATAATGTAAATTGTGCAAGTAAATTATATCCTTCTAGTGACAGGGTATACTGCCACCTACAAATCTGATTGTGAGAGAATTAAGCGAATGAGTAGTGTTATCTTCACATACTCTCATAACGGTTAGGTGGTTTCCTTCCAAAAGGAAATACCGCAATTTACACATACATAAGAATGTTTTTATTCCATGCAGACTCATTTCTGCAGTAAAATAATATTACAGTAGCCACAAATTGAATAGGAAAGAGGTATACAGTCCATCAACTGTAATGCCGCCCTGTCTATCATTCCTACATTTAGTAGGATCAAGCTGAAATAATTTGCTATTTGATGTACAACAAGTCTATTCACTAATTAGAGAGGTAATCATCATGTGTGTTTGAATACGGAACAAAAATTTAAAGATGGTTGTTCTAAAATGATATTAGTTGCGGCTGTTGCTCTTATCTTAACTGACACACACACAGATGGAAAAATTCAGCCCTAAGTTTTCTGTGGTTAGTTTAATTGATAAGTTTGCATTTTACTACACGTCAGCTCTGCAGGATTTGCAATCCGAAAGAAAAATCCAAACGAGTCCGCTCGGCTAGGTCTGCAGCAGATAAAGTGAAAGTTTGGCCAACAACCCACGCACCAACTTCATTCGAGCCTTTTTCCATCCATATTACGTATGCAGAGATTTGTCCCACGGGGAGAAATATGACCGGAGGAAGGAAGGGAAAAAGAACCTTCCTTCGAACTCTCAATGCAAGCGACTCTGCACATCGGGGGGGACAGCCTGGGAAGAAAAACCAGTCGGTGGAAAACGCGGAGACTGAACTTGTTGTTACCAAAGTATGACAGTCGTGAGGTTCAGGCAATTTTGCATTTCATTCCGGGAGTCCCAAACAACTACCCCCGGCGCAAAGCGTGAAATAATCGCTGGTATGGAAAGAAACAGCGGAAAAGCCCTGCCCGGAGTTGCAGGGTAGTGAAAAGAGAGTGCTTCCGAGCTTTCAATCATTCTGACAGGTCCTGCGAGCCTGTGTAATGGGCATATACGCATTGCTATGCAGTTAGACTGGTGCCGAAGGGGCGATATCCACAAGGTGACACCCATTTTCGTGATGTGCTATATGAACTTCGTGCTGGTTTATCTCCATGCGAGTTGTCCCTTTTGGGATGGCCCCGTACGTGATTACACGCCTCAGTCTGATTCTACCTTGATCCAACTCAATTTAGTGCTAACTTAATAACGTGCTTAAACACACAAGAGTGTGAAAGTAGTCTGGGTGCGTGCCGAGGTCGCGTGTTCCCCCAGGAGGTCAGTTCATTTTTGGCGGAGGACAGCTCGAGAGTCACTCTGTAATTCACAAAGGAGTGGGATGGGTTATTCATACAGGTCACTTAAGGCTGGCATAATTTTTCAGCGGATATGACAGTTCAATCCGGGGCATGGAGGCGAAGCAGTCTATAAATTATCCTGTCCTCAGACGGACACAAAAGGAAGACTCATTGGTCACACGGCTAGTATCCCACGGGAGATGTTGACAAATGGAAACTAAAGCATCTTTTGCGCATTGGCAGAAAAATGTGAAATACTGACAAAACTGAACTGCTAGGTTTTTATGCAAGTGATGATAAATTGACGTTACATTTTTTAGGCAGACCTGCGGATTACGTCTAAAACAAAAGCAGTGGAAACAAATAGAAAGGGAAGGCATGGAAAAAAGGGGGTGTCTAAAAGCATAACCCATAGGCGTTTTCCCTAGTGCCTAAAGCCGTCTTATATTCATGATGAATGTGCCCCACCCCCCCTCAGAATAATACTGGTGCAATCGAAGCAAGGCAAGCTATCACGTGAAAAATGGCCTTCCACCAACCGTATTGATTTGGTGTAGCAAAACCACCGTCATTTCGAGTGGCATAACGAGAGGAGGAAGCCACCACCTCCTTGTGTGTCCATTATAGTACAGTATATGGGTAAATATTTAGTAAAGATACAATGTTGTCTCATTGAAGTAGATTTAGGTAAATTATTATGATGAATATTTACACACTGTATAGGTATGGCAAATATTGACCCCATATATAGACATTCTGGGGGGGGGGGGGNAGTGTGAGACCTGGTCCGTCGCGTATACTTTGATGCTCGCCAGAGGAAAAGCCCCTTCGTAATCCGGGTTGATGAGTATAAGACACTGTCAACATTTTTCTTTATGTGCAGCAGGCGATAAAAGGCCGACTACATTTCCTGGGCTTACCGTGAGATTAGCGCTCTGGAGCCTATTTGGAAGCACCCAGCTTGCTCTTGAATCAAGCTTCTGGCTTAGACTTTGCCTCGGAATTAGTGCGACTATAGCGTGTATAGAACTGCTCTATGTATATCCACCAGACATGTACAAGTGTATACAATATGGTTTGGAGGTTCATTTGTGCCATTTTTGCTAATGATCGTGTTGTTTACGCGCAAAAATTGCGATGCGTGAGGTACCCGGAGAAATGCACACTCTGAAATGTATTTTGTGAGCTTTGTCAACAATGGCAGTGTTGGTGCATTAGAGTTCATTGTGTGCGCACGATGTGCAGGATTACATGCCATAATAATACGGTTGCACAGTTTGGATATTTCATTGCTTTCAGGTACAGTATTTGAATTTAGACGCAAGAGACAATGCATTATGCATGTGGTGCGCAGTACTTGCCACATGTAGGCGCGTACATGTCTAATTGAGTGTAGGAAGAAGTTTCTACATAATATTACAAGTATCGTGTTTCCCCCGCCATAAAAGCAGGTACACGTAGTATAGGCTATACTTTACACGGTGAATCTATTATAATGTTTCGTCTTATAATTACACTATGCAACACGATATTTGTCCGTGGAAATTCAATGTCATATTAGTGTTCCTTAGGTCACAAGTAACTCATAATGGGCATTCATTTTGTCTTTGATTTGTTTTTGACTTCGGGGCAGGCAAAAAAGCCAAAGTCCTCAAATGTTGCAGTTTTTTCCCAATCAAGTGGACCTAAATGTTGCTAAACCATCTCGGATTTTTCTCAAAATAATCACAGCTGCACACATCTATGCGGTAACACTGCATAATCAAGTTTCAGCCAAATTGCGAAGTACGTGGGGAGAGAAAAATCGCGCAATTTCGAAAATTGGGCCTTTTTTTGGATAATTTCTTTCGATTATTGGAAGTGGTCAAAACCCAATCAACATATACATCAAATGAAAGAGAAACGCGAGGATAATGCGTCTATGGATTTTTTTGTAAAATGCACTCAGAAAAACGTGTGTCATTTCATCAGTCACATGTCCAAGAATTTGGCTCCATTAAAATTAATGGTAATTCGGAAAACATATCTATTATTTTCTCACGAGCCATGCATGACCCAGGATTGAAACTGAACATATTGAATCTAGTATGGGTCATAACTCCTGTCACCAAATATGGCTGCTCTTAACGCAAATAATACATCCCTATAAATGTTGGGGTCTAAACACTTGGGCATGTTACTGAGCATGTGGCAAATGGAATGCCATACATGTTGTTCTGAGTTCATTTTACAAAAGAAATATATAAAAAATTGGTTATTTGACTGCCCCGAGGTCCAAAACAAATCAAAGACAAAATGAATGTCCATTGAGTTACTTGTGACCTAAGGAACACGAATATGACCATGAATTTCCTTGGACAAAAAAGGTCAAATTTTGTTGCATAGTGTTATTTCAAAACTATAAACAACATTCACAAGATAAAATAGTATACCGTCGGCTAGACCAATGGTGGCACAAGCAGTATAGTGATAGTGTTGCCCAGAATACAGTGAAGATTAGTTTTTCCATTTTTGCACAAATTGGCATAGCCTACAACCCTACATCACAGAATATGAAATATTTCAGGTGAGAGCTTTGATCTCATTATTCTCTATGTAAAATATTTGGAAAACAGATAATACGTGCAGATTTTTTATGACAAATTCCGGACATTTGGGGAAAAAACTAAAAACCCTCATTTTCCTAGGAAAAAACGAAAATACAACAACAGGTTTTCCCCCATGCCTTTACAACACTAGTAGTGACTAGAATAAACACTGTTGTGGGGTCCAACACGGTTTCTTCGGCAAGAACAGCTCCATGAACGTCCGTCTGAACTCCCGGCTCATTGTACAATACAACAGGAAGTTGATGGCACTGTTCAGCAAGATGATAAGGTCCATAATGTTATCCAAAAATAGGTAACAGTCGGAATTGATGGAGTTCCCATGGGTTACCGACAGAAGGAGCATTATGGCCCTTGGAAGCTCGGTGACAACGAAGAGGAAAAGGACGGCCGTGACCATCCTGTTGGTCCTGTCCATCTGCCTGTCAAACTGGGAAGGACCCTGGGTGTTGGTCAGGTCACGTCTCCTCCTCTTGGCCTCCACCAGTGCCAGAACCAGTCTTAAGGTAAGGCAGATGAGGGACAGGCAGGGGATCATGTTGATCATGATGGAGAAAGTCCATTGCCTCGCAACATTCACGTCCAAACTATGACTGACCAAACTGGGGTTCCATTCGATGACCCAGTTGAAATGGCCATCTGACGCAGCTTTGAATCTGATGTGTTGAGGAGAGTGCATGAGGATGACGCAGACGTAGACAGCACCCACTGCCAGCCTGGCCCTTCCCTTGTTGCACCAGTCCTTGCTCTGGTAAGGCCAACACACCACCAGGTAACGCCAAATGGCCAGAGTCACCGTCAGCCAAGCGGAGGTCGCGTGCATCGGCTGTCACATAAATAATATCAGTAAAATATCAACGACGACGATGCGACGATGACGTGAAAAGAACTGTTGCTACGTACCTTGAAGAATGACTGTTGGAATATCCAGTACACCGTTTGGTAATACTCCTTCGACATTCCATAGTATAAGTACAGTTCTTTCTCTCCCGAGGCGGCAAAGGCTACCCATGGCACGTACGAGAGCATGACAGCTATGTCCGAGATGGCCAGACCCAGCAGGATGGTGTTGGTGGAGGAGGAAGCCATGTTCTTCCTGGTCATGACCACGATGCAGAGGACGCTGGACACTGACCCAAACACGCAGATCACCAGGGCACAGCAGGAGTGGACATCTGCGCTGTACCCTTCGGTCAATCTCATCGAGATCTCACTGCAGTTTGTGTAATCCATTCAGACACCTCTGTCTACCTGCATGTACGTCCTCTCCGAATATGACTTTGTACTAGTGCACTCTCCCTGGGAGTCGGTCATGACTCCAATCAGCACAGAGACGTAACGCTTCCTGAGCGTCACATGTCAACTGAGGCAGCGTACCACCCTTGCAATTCCGCGTTCAATCATTTATTCCGACCTGTTGTGGTTGGCTGCTTTGAAGGACAATGCAGGGCATTAAAGTGGTTCGCACAAGCACATGGATCGCTGTCAAGATTGGGTACAATCTGTCAGCGGTGACCTTATTCAATGTAATATTTACCATCCGAGGTCACGTTACCTTGTGACAATAATTCGTCCTCCGTTGCAGCATTTAAAAAAAATCGGCATTTGAAACCTCGGTATGTCTCTCAGTGCAGGAAAACGAGGCTTCCATTGTATGTTAATGCTCCCAGAATAAAATTTATGTTCATTACATTATTATTCAACCAATACCTTTGAGAATATGCAAGTGCGTAGTTTTGTACTCTGCAGATTTAATCCCCACCATACTAATTTTATTTATCTAACACAAAATGGAGGTAAACATTACTCTACAGTACAGCTCAATAGATAGTTGGAAAAGTTACTCGGATCAGAACCTATGTGGTTTGTGCTATTATAAAATATTGCATGTGAACTTCCACATGACTGTTACTTTGTTCCATTACACAGCGCAATAATTGCTAGTGCAGATACTGGAAAAATATTATTACTGCACGACCAGCGGACCTTGCCAATTGTGTCATAATTTAATTTAAATGATTCATTGACTAACATCGCCCTAAATTTGCACCGTTTTGGGCCCAGTAATGTAACTTGTCAGCCCACATCTTGCTGTAGCCTTCTGGCTAAATCCAGTTAAATTGACATGAATAATGCATGTTTCTGACAAATTGAGTTGTGTCTGTAAAAGGAAACGCGTGACTTTCCCACATTACAATACAAACAAGAACTAATTCTTATTCATATGAGTAGGCTATACACTTGACTATTTTCTGGAAAAAGGACCTGAATATATTCTGCCATCCAGCCATGTTTTACACGTTGTGTTTGAAGCCCATGTGCTGTCCTTTCGTCCGTGATTATAAGAGAGAGCTGTTATGTCGAGGTGTGCTGGAAGGCTGCACCTGCAAGAGAATGGAGGAATCGAGAGTGGGCAAACCAAATGACAATTTGTAGTGCGGTGCAGACAAGGGAAGAGAGCTTTCCAGATGTGGCTCGACTGGAGGGGACAGAATTCCGGGTCTTTGTCTGCATCCGGAGGGAAACTGGAGAATCCGGGCCAGTCCAGGCAGTGCTGTAAAGGCTGCTTGCTTCCGTGGGTCCTGTGCAGATGCGGACTCGTTCGTGCGAGCTGGAATCTCAAAAAGTTTTCAGAGGAAGCTGCGTGTCCGTTCTCCTGGTTGAAAGTGTCAGGGAGAATAATCCCATGGAGTGTCAGGTATTAGAAGGGATCAAAACTATCATCCAAGCGTGAACTGAAATTCCATTGATGGGGAAATTGGAAGGATTTTCTCTTTTTTTCTGCCATTGCTCTCCGCCAGTGATAACCAATGGAATATAAGCACGATATCTCCCACTGTGTGCTGTGAATTATCCAGTGGTGTTTACTTGGAACTGATTGAATGTTAAAGTGTGTAGAGAGAATAGTCTAGGTTTAAGGTTATTATTTCTGCTGACATTCAAAGACCTATCAGGTACTGGCATGTCGAGGCCATTCCGAAGTTGTCACAATGGTACTTAATTAAAAACATGTCTCACAAAATTCTAATTACAAAAATAATTGGGCGTGACATATGCCAGGGGAAGGAGGCTACAGTGAAGATATAGTACATACTGCATAAGCCCAAGGAGTGGAAAAAATTACTGAAGCTAAATAATACCCTCAGCCTCTGTCTTTCATGAATTGCGTACTAAGGTTGAAGAAGAAAATTAATAAGATTATCCTAATTCTTTGGAGACACCAGCTTCCTGTAATATATCCGTCATTCCTCCATTTTAACAACCACCCTCGGGACTTGGATTCTTAGGGATTAATTAATAAACCCGTGCATGTGCAGTCTACATACAGAGTAATATGAATGCTACATGATGCACTAGTGGAAAAAAACCGCCTTGTACTCGTATTCCGGCAAGAAGCTCACGTGAGATGAAAGGTGGAGAGACGCAGAATATAAAAGATAAATTGATCCCTTCCAAAGAGCAGCTGTAAGCTGCTTGGATTGTTGCTTTGAACACAAGCTTTGTATGGATGATTCCAAAGAGCTTAATGTGCAATTTTTCATTAGTAGAGTTGTTTAAATATTTATTAGAACCGCTACACGGTGTGTTTTGTAATGATTGCGACAAACCTGTAGGGTTTAGCAGTATTCCTGTGGATCATTTAATACAAAGGTGTCATTTGGTCAACTGATCCTGGCTTCACGTACAATATGTAAAATATTTTGGAAGACATGTGTCCATCTTCTCATTGAAATAAAAACATCATCAAACCTTATTAGATGTGACTGGCAGTAGCTCAGACAATATAAACGTGGCGGCCTGCCTCTGCGCAAAAAATTGCAATTGATGCTAATTATTTTATTAACTAAGCAGCTGAAGCGGTGGCCGAGATGGTAACGTCTCGGCTTGCTGTGCGAAAGGTCCCGGGTTCAAATCCCCGCCCGGGAGTAACCTTTCTGCCATTTGAAGGATGCGGTTTCAGCCTCCTTTCTTCATCCTGACCTATTATGCAACCGCACCCTTGTTGCACGTATGGAATAACCTGCAGGCGTAATAAATCTCTGTATACACTACAGTGCAGTGCTTCACTGGTAGGCGAAATATGCATGTATAATTGTGTATGTCATTAAACAGATCAAAAGGAAGGTTCAAAATCATTGCGGATCGTGTAATACGTACAAGGTTAATAAATGTTTCGTATTAAGATTGATGACGGAACTGGTAAAATCAAGCAGGAAGATTAAAGGTGTTATTCGTAGGGCGAGGCTTGTACAGGCACCTGCTTTATCATTACAGGAGCCTCGAATTAGTCGCGCATGACAAAGCTTCTCTGCCAAGATTCGATTCCAAGCTCCTTTAAAATTTATAGGCAGCTTTGGACATCGCTTGGAGGATCACTGTGAAATTATGGTAGACGTGGGAGAATCGGAATAAAATTAACTTTTAGCCTCACCAATTGAGTTAAGGAAGCGTCTCAATTAATTAGCTGCCGAATTGAGTTAGCGAACGAAAATTTATTCTCTCAGTCGAACAGTAAAAGGGGAGCGACAAAATGCGAAAAAAGAACAGCAGGAGGAAGTAGGCGGGGTCTGAGATTTTGAAAGGGTTTCTCACAAAGTATCCCCCCCCCTATCCAATCCTCACGACAAAGAGGATAAAATATAAGAAACGGGTCCAGAAGTTGGTCATGCTGGGCGCAGGTGGTGTATTCTATCTTATCCCGGGAGGCGCCCGTTGAGATGACCTTAATTGGAGAAGCAAGGCTCCCCAGCAGATCCTCCGGTCCAAGCGGCACTCTGACTTGGAGTGTTCGCTCGGAAGTTGATGGAGGAAAAGAAGGAACAGTAAACGAAACCCGAGCAGCAATATCGGAGTCGTTGGGGAATTTCGAGGGCGGAACAGCTGCTGGCTCTTACCGGTGTCCTTCAGACATGATTGCGCAATATTTCGTCTTCCCCCCATGCTGCGAACCGACCAAACATATATGTCTGTGTCCTAGGCATTATTCCAAGAATGTAATATTTACTTGAGTGCATCGTTTCACGAGCAATTCGGCCGGGCTTGAGAGCCGTTATGCTTAAACCTCCCTTGTTACTTGCAATAAACCAGGGCAGAATATGAGGTTTTTTGTTACCTTCTGCGGTTAAGAATAAGTCACATAATCCATGTCACAACACGTACCTGCCGGCGCACACTCTTCCAATTACCCGGATACGAGGTTTGGAGATGAAAACTTTGCGTCAAGTACGGACTGCATTATTAAGGAGTTTTATTTTGTCAAAAAACATGCCCCTTAGGAATTCCTCCCGCACAGCTCTGTATAATTCATGAGGAAGCACAACTTGTATTCAGCCGTTGTTTTGAATCCAACAAACTCATGGATTTTGCAAAGCTGGACACGCATGTGGAAGGCCACTTTTGTTTCAGCCCCGAGAAGATTCGAAGGCACAGAAAATGGCGATAAAAGAGGCTTAGGTTGCGAGTGGAAATCGCACAACATGAAGACCCTGCAGTCATTGGGATTACGTAGCTCGTTTATTGGTCACATTTGCCTCCCATTTGACATGTATAAAGCCCCCTTTCCCTCCCACTCATTTCACTCCGCTTGCTTGGCGAAGTAGGTTTCACTGTTACACACGTCACATGTAGATAACACAGAGTGGGATTTCAATAAATTCGGCCCTTGTTAGGGATAATCGGGGCTGGCAGGAAATCAATAGCACAGATTTCAAAATGCATTCTGCTGTACCGCAGGTCATATCCGAGGTCCTTACGTGCTCACTGATTAGCAAAAGTTGATTGGGACATGAATTGGTGCGGAAATTGGGATGCAGGTGCAGTACCTTGCCTTATAATGCAGGAGTCACTCTGAATTAATCAGCCTTTATGATGGGGATAAACTAGATCATGCCAATCACTGCTATCTTTGTTGTGTTAATTTTTTTGTAGGTTTTTATTCTCTGAATGTAAGCAGCCAAAAGGTCAAAGTCGCATGTCGTGTCGCGCCAGTTTTGTAACAAGAATGGTCGCGTCACACTGACGATTTTCTCATTTGGAGCTGCATAAGGCTGGCCTTGTTTTCCCTGAGGACCCACTCGAGAGACGCGAGTACAAAGAAAATATCGTGAATTACTCCTGCCATAGGAGCCTGTATTGCAATCTTGAGAAGCAGTCGAGTAGGGTGCAGCAGTCAGGAGAGATGTCTGCGGAGGAAAGGGTGAGACTTCAGTGACGGAAAGGGCACACGGAGAACATTATGAAAAGCGGTTCTCTCTGACAGTAACAGATTCGTCGGAGAGGAGCTGGGGAAAATGATGCATTCGGATGAAGATGCACATCATAGCGAAGCACATCTGCATACTACAGGCTCTACAGCCCGGAGTACCTGCACTCAGCATATTACATATACTTGTTGGCTCGTCAGCGGTGTTTGTGCAACACGTCAGTTACTAGCAACGTTCCTATAACTTCTGCGGCTCAAATCACGTTAAAACGTAATACTGTAATATACAAACTAACTTCAGTAGGCAAAAAGTCCCCTTACTGCAATTGCCATCATTACAGAAAGAACTGCTTGAGCTACTCTGTTTTTTTCCATATACAGAACTGTTGAGTAGGACAAATCACCAGCTGCCATCTTCTGAGAGAACTCGACCATAATCTCTGTGCGAAGGAGAGAAGCACCGGGTGGAATTGACCCAGGGCTGTTGGTATAAACTTTGCAGGGATCGGGAGAGTTACAGAGAAAAGTAAACAGGACGAGAAAAGACGAGCATCCGGCTGCCAAGCTTCTCGCGGGACCATTCCTGTCATATTCCAGCACGGAATCGCTTTCTCCAAATGTTGGCTGCCTTCTGCCTACTACTAACGTCCCACGAAAAGTGCCTCGGGTTCAATGTGAAACTGAAAACCAACATCCCACACAGACATCTTCAACGGCGTCTGGCACGATTCTTGGAGAATTTCATTTTGCCCCCCCTTTGTAGGTGGAATGCTGCTTGCTGCATTGCTAATTTGTTTAGCTCTGTCGAAAGAGAGAGAGAGAGGGAGAGAGAGAAAGGCTATATACATTTGCGATGTGGAAAATTATGACCTTCCGCAGGGAATATGCTTAAGGACTTGTGCTAGACTCCCTAATTAGACTGTTGAGGACCGAGCCATCATTTCTCGATAATGCAAAAATGTTCGCCGTTGAAGTCTGACTTTTCTTTTACAGTATACCTGCACAAAGAAACTTTCTCTCTTCAAACGAGTCTAGTTTTCGACCGCCAGAAGTAGTCCCGAAAAAAATACAGCAGAAAAACTGTACGCAACATGAAACAGGTTTCTTTTTTTTGATAAATGGTGACTGCGTGAAAAGTAATTTGGATGCAAAAGTTGATTCTGTTAGATTAAAAATTACGAATTATGCTAAGGCATGTTTTTCAATTGAACGCTTTCTGAAAAGTTTTTGGCGAAGTTTTTTTTCGTAAAAAAGACACTGTATCGGCAGTGTGTATAAAATGCACCCAGCAACACTAATCTCTGCTTCGTTTTGATGCGGAAAGTTTTTATTATTAGGATTAACATCCTCTAGTGTTCCCGGTATGATGAGAGACGAATTTATACAAGGGTGCACCCTCTCGTCCACGTTATATTAAAACGCATTAGGAAGTCTACTCCTAGCTAGTTCGTAAGCAGTTTAAAAGCCGATTATGATAAAACAGTTGCGCGGCGCCTTTTGCATTATTGCCCAAAGCCGTGGGATGGGCTTCCCAAGCTTTTACCTACGCTATACCAAGTTTGTTTACTTTGGCTATAAGTAGGCTGCACACACCATAGATCTCTGGAAACTGCAGGCTGCGTCCTCATCCGGCATGAAAAGAAGCAACCTCCGAGCTGAAAGCAAGTGAAATGATGTGGTCATACCCGAAATTCTGCAACGCATTTGCAGGGTAAGCCCGGCGGCAAATAAAATTATTCAGGATGACGGAAAATAAATGGCCGCTCTTCCTCTTAAAACACGCCTGCGAGAAGCATACTTTGTGCACTTGTGCTGGCTTAAAACCTAACGCAATGTTAATTAGCCATTAAATCAAACATGGGAGTGGAAGGGCAAGCAGGCAAATAATTTTAGAAGAAGTAATAAATTGCACAGAGAGCAAAGACTTGTTGGTTGACTCTGGATGTTTGGCCTAAAGCTAAGCTCACTATGCATTTCATTATTCAAGATTTCTTACGTATGCCGTTGAAGAATGCGTTAAAAGAATTAATTAAAATATGACTGTGTGTCTGTCCAATTTTTGTAACTTTTAAGCTGGAAAGTCTGATGCCAAATGAATAATATTAAAGGAAAAAATCAACAACTTTGGGATACAGTACAGTACCTGTTGCCCACTTGGTAATTGCATATTTTTGGACGAACACGCTGCTTTATTCATGCTAAACGAAAGAAACAAAACGAGGCTACCCCATGTTAAATTTCGTCCAAACTATTATTTGCGGAGAGTACACTTTTAATTCTGTTGAAATTCCTAATTTGTTAGATTCTCAGTACAGATTACTAGCAATTTTATTTCATTCCACCATAGTTTTATTGAACTGTAAGATTATCCTTTATTGCAAGTCTTAATTAAGGGCAATTTTAAGTGCAACAACCCTTAGTTATTATGATCGCTGCCGATTCACATTCTAACTAGAGAAGCTTACTTTTGTTTGCGAGTACTGCACCCTGTAATTGCTTCAGCAGTCTTTAAAACAACTGGTAAGCCTTAGAGCGACGCTGCATTAACCACTGTAAAACCAGGCTCCAGTGTCAGTCTCCGCAGCAAGACGTAAAACTTGTATGGCGGTATTCATTGTCTCTTATAGCGCTCGTTAAGTCAACTCAGCCATTGATTCTACAGTAGTTGCGACCCAAATGAACCCTCCCTTTCGAGTCAACGAACGCCCTGACATGTCTCCAAAGGAAGAGCGCCCCTTTTCCATTTGGACTAAGAAGTTCTTCCTCCTTTTTTTTTATTGCCGGCAAGACACTCCGGATTGAAAAATCTCTCGAAGTCCAGGGTCGCGAAAAGAAGTTTGGAAGGTAGTCAAAAAATTCGGGAGCTCATTTGGCAACACGCACACACCAGGTTGGATTCCTCCTTCCAATTCATTGCGAGCATCAGGTTGTTCCGCCCTGCTCCCCACGTGCAGTTTACCTCAACTAAAATAACCTGTAGGATCATGAATATAGATCATTAGCTGTCGCGTTGTCATTCAAAATATTGCACATCATTTTTTTATTACATTCCATTCAAGTATAGCTCAGGTCTTCCCCTTGCTAACCGGTGTTGATAATCAGGCCTTTTTACAATTTTCGCCCATCCAATAACATTATTGTGCAATGAAAGTCGACAGTGCAACCCTGGATCCGAATCGACCCAAAAGATGCTGAATCGGCCAAAAAACTTGGCTAAAAAGAGTCAAGAATTAGATGACACACCACTGCCAACTCCCTGACTCAGCAAGTACGTGCACTGAGTCAAATCATGATCAGAATGTACCACAGGAACGATACAATGCAACACGTTTCAAGGCCAAGGGCATGAGGAGTTACGTGATCTATCAGTGGGGAAGGGTAGGCGTGGCATATACTGTGCGAAGTACATTTCTATGAGATATTCGGGCACGCATGCGTCCAAATTCAGATCCGGAAGAAGTACTGGCTCGACCAAAGAGAACCGGGATCGATGCTGATGACGCCTGGTGGCGCCGGCGTGCGAGGACGCGCGCCAAACTCGTGGGTCCATGCCCGATCCGATGGGAGGTTTTTAGTTGTCCGGAGGAACTAGCCCAAGCTCAGCACCTCTCTTACCAACCCAACCCTCAACCAGAACACTCAACACCCCCGAAGGACAGGTAGGGACATACATACACATTTACATAGGGTACACCACACCTGTAAGCTCATTAGTAAAAACTGGTTGTCAAACCTTTTTACGTGTGAATGCCGGATCGCTTTTTTGATTGATTGTGAATTTGCATTTTTAGCGGGGGCGATATTGGGAACAGTTATTGGAAAAAGCTAATAACGGACTTGGCATGAGATGGTCCGATTGTTTATTTGACTGCAGATGGCTCGACATGCGTAAATTGGTGGGGATTTTTTGTTGCATTTTCAACACCGGGTGTTCTTTGTCATGATCCGGCTGTTTAATCGGGCGTGATTTGTGCAATTATTGTTATTTTAAAATGCTAATCAGCTAACAGTGTGGGTCCCAATTTTTATCCCAATGATGTTAATTCAAATGGGAATGCATGAGCCAACTGAACGCAAAACGCCACTCTTTTCTACATACATTATTGTACTTATGTGACCCAATTTTTTCGTGAGATATACAATCGATTCATTTCACTTGTACGGATAACTTCACTTATGTAATACTAGCGAAGGGACAATTTGTTCACAAACTGCATGAAGTATGCTTGCTTTATATATTTTGTATGATTTCACTCTAAAACATTCGTAACATACAGTGCAGGCTGTGGTTTTCGCAAATTCCGCTTGTTTATCTGTTGGGTGTATGTTTCTCCTCCTGGCATTTTGATGGGCAGCTAAATTATTCGTACACTCTGCAGACTCCCGGAGATTGCAGTGCTTGAGTTTTTTTATGAAGTTGCACAAAAATTGTTGACAAAGAACCACTTACACCGGGTTTTAAAAATTATTTTATATGGTGAACATTTTAGCCTGCATTTACTTGCGTAATGACATTCCGCAATGGAATAAGCAAATTCGTTTCAAGTGCACTTAGAAAGTGTGGGAACGTTCCATTAACGGCTTTATTAATAATATATTGTGCGAGTAGCTATGGAATCGGTGTACATTAGCATGTTGCAAAATTGAGTATCGTCCGCCTCCTTTGTTAATACCGTAATTAATTCTGAGAACCTAACCCATGATTATCGAATGCTCTGGAATTAGAATACCGTAGGGAACGGGCGATATAATTATGGCACTACCATTGTGTCACTCTGCAGTTACAGTCTAGTGAACCTACTGTATAGCTGGGACGGTGTAATTATATCCTATATTAGATATCCTCCTTGACCCCAGGGCCGCTCATGCTCTTGGTGCAATGTAGAATTATCCGTTTTGTGTAAGTGAACCTATAAATACACCCGTGAAGACTAAGGGGGAAAAAGGCAAGTGCGCCTGAAATGGGGACAACAGCCTTAAAACTTCTGGCAAACAAGAGGAAAAGCAAGGACGATGACTTCTCCATGACAACTCTTCTAATCCGCCGAGCCCTTAAGTCTTGCAGTGCTCCGATTCCTTTGTGCCCACCCAGCTTTATCTGTCGTCGCTCTAATGCTACATCACTTGCGTTCAGCGGTAGCTTTTCGCAGAGAAGAGCGAAATTAGCAAGGAAAGTTTCTGACAAAGAGCTTTAAACATATAGGCTATACACAGAGTGACCCAAAATCGCCAAAAAATATTTGTCCGGCTGTACGGCCATTTGTTGGCTTATTTTTACCAGTTAGATTGACACATTAAATTTTAATGATTATTAAGGTGCTAATATTAGGCAGAGCGTAATCTCTGGGTACGTAACGTCATATTAGCAGCTAACACTATTCGCAGTGTATAGATTGCAAATTCAGTCTTTGTGATTTTTCCGTTTGCTATCGGAAATAGATGCGTTGCAAATTACTGGCTGCTATCCAGGCTCCATCATGAACCGTGACTCATGGTTGAATCTCAAAATAAACTATCTGGTAAGTAGTATACACACGGTTAAAAGAATACTGTAGTCTTGTGCGGAAGCAATTTCGCGAACTGACGTGAGCCCAAAAGCACTGGATGTGATTCAAATGCCAATCTGGTAATTTGTCATCGGTAAAAATTAGCACGGCTCAACGTGAGAATAAGGTCTGTGTTGATCATATATTGGAGGCCAGTGGGTGATAAATATAGGGAGGGAGAAAGCTTCCAAATATAACCCGGTTGGAATAATCCCTTCATTTGCCGGTTCTGGTGCATAAATCAGTACTTTCCATGTGGCGCAATTCAGATGGTGTAATCAGTAAAAGATGACTGCGCTTCGCATATAACGTTGCCATAGTTACGAATCAATACCGTCAATCAGTCAAGTTAGAGCACATCAAAATCCGAGTTGGTGACAGATGGTATGGGATTCATATAGATTAAGACATTATGCTGTCCGTCTAATCACCATTTTACAGGCTTAAAATTAGTCATTAAAATATCGCTTTGTGACATTATTGTTTTGAGGTGCTGTTACTTGCAGTGCATGCAGTCTGATCTGTGCGGTATAAAAACTGTGTCACACATAAAGATTGACACGTTTATTGTATTTGACGTGTAACAAGAGTTATGTGTATATACTGTTGGTTAAAGGTGCAGATAAAAATGGGCGTCACCACCAAGGGTAAAAGCGGGACACCCATCGCGTCTGCTCTTCAAACGGGTGTCATGTGTCCATTTCAAGTCGCCAGAATTACAGGCACACGTGGTGTACTGCATTCAACGTCAAGGTTTGACACCACGAGGGTTTACGGAGAGGCGTTTAAAATTTTGGCGGTGTGATGTGGCACACAACTTTGGTGTCCGTAAATGACATATTGGAGGATGATTTTATTAGTATACAGGATGAGTCAGAGATCGGCAGGAAAAAATTACTATACCATATAGATAAAGTGAATGAAAGAGTTATTGTCCACCCTGTGTCCAGACCGCAGACGGGCTGCCCTGATTTAGAAAGCAGCACATTAAAAATGAATCTCCAATGCAAGAATGGCCAGGTTTCAGTCACGAAATTCCAAGAATCAGTTATTCATGCGATATTTTCTAGATCGACCAGGGAGAAATTCATTCAACCAAAGGATCATTCAATGGACTATCTCGCTTGATGTTTCTGTACTGCAGACGTCATGAGAAATCCGTACTCTCTTCGGTTGCCAAATTCGCTGATTTTGCCTGATTGTAGACTGGGGTTATGACCCTTGGCAATATCGGAAAGAAGTCCTGCACTGGGAAGAGAATCCCCACTTTATTACACTGAAACTTAAAAATGACGCTCTATTTGTATTATATTTTGCATCAAGTATTTTATCTGAATGGTGTCACAATTTTGCGTAGTACCGGTAGCCTAAAGAATATTTAGGGGTTTGAAGTATAGGCGTGGACTGTTCTTGTATACAGAATTGCCTCTTGGAAGAAATATTATTGGCAATACATTTTTTTGTCTGAAACCTTGTCTGCAAAACTATTGTTTAGTCTGACTTATACCAAAGGTGTATAAAGCATTGGGACCGAATTTACTGTGACTGTTGTAGGGCCACTCCCATATTCCCATATTTTACTTAAGTCTGTATCAAAGACGACTTGATGTAAGCCTGTGACGTCTGGCTATACCAGCATATGGACGTTTGGCCTTGAATTTCTGCAGCAGAAAAATCATACGACGTTAGACCTAACATATCTTTATATAATTCGATTGTGATTTTAAATTAATATTTATCTTGTCAGCCTGAGCACTCAACACACATTTGAAATTGCCCTGAGGTGGTCTGCCCAAGTTTACCTCCACCTCTTTCTGTGACTTGCTGTGCAGAATCCGTGATTAGAGCCTGCAGTTGAAGCATGGTGCAAAGGTCGACCTGAATACACAATGTCTTTAATTCCACCTTTGCAAGAAAAGGCCAGCGGTGTTTAATTAAGTGATGTGGTCGCCCACGGTATTGGATTATCTTCCTCACTCCAGTTCGTACAGTTAAGTGAAGCGCTAGAAAATTACACGGTGTTATATAAATGCGGAAACCGTGCTTCATTCCAGGAAGGTAGTAGATGCCACCATGGTCACAGCTCGGCAAAGTATTTGGCAAAATAAAATTCTGCAAAATCCCCAGTTGATGCAGCCACTTTCCAAGGAAAGTACTAGTAATCCATACGCTGTGAATGATATGTAGTGGATCAATCATATGTTGGGGGAACTCAGCAAGGACCACGGTTATTTGTTGGTGTGTCAGTCACAATCCACATGAATTACTCACAGCGATATGACAGCCAACTTTCACATGACCGATGTGCAGCCAGGAAAAAAAACCCTAGAGAAATTATACATCACCACGATCGCAATATTCTGTCTGCATGCGATAAAAACCAGCTGAGGCGGTCCGATGGACAAGGGCACACATTAGTTAGGGAAAGGTCGTAATTGACGCAGCAACCCAGCAGCGGATTTGTGAGAAATCCATAGGGAACTGGTACCATAATCTTGCTTTCACATGAAAAGAGCATCTATTATTGACTGGGGAGACTATAATTTGACAATTTCAGTGAGACTCGTGGCATCCTCCCGATGTAATAATTACGCAGGTCGATCCGTCATTTCAGCCCAGAAGAGTATTAATCATGACGGTCATAAAAGCCCATCAAGGCTTACCAGGCATTGTTTCTATCAATAAAGGGAATATGTTATTAGACCCTCCGTAGGGAGTAAACGTTTACCTGCTCTAGGGGTACGTGCAGAGAACGGACGTCAATTACAGCCATTGATGCAGACAATGTTTCTTTGTAGCTTTCGCGATGTGAATCGACCAGTGTCTCACTTCAAGACTCTTGTCATTTGCTCTTGTTCATGTTCATTGATATTCATTGCTTTTCCTGCGACGCACAGTGGGCGCGGAGCCCTGTTTAGGACGACATAAATGAAAATGCTATCAAATCGGACACATTTTCCAATTTTGAGGATTGTAAAGGATAG
>JYFJ02001411.1:0-80971 GCA_000934665.2 Catajapyx aquilonaris
TCACTCGATTTGTAAACAGTGGCAACAATGGAAGCGCTCTCCATGTGCCGATGTTTGAATTGGCCCGCCGGACGGGGTTGCCAGGTAACGGGCTAAATATAAGCAGCTTATGCCGAATTTGTCAATAACTAAAACGACAAAAAAGTTTGATCACCCTGTATATTATCCATGTTTCAAGAATTTGTTAAATATTTAGAGTAATTTGAATCTCATTTTAGATTGGCAACAGTTAGTAGTAATAAAACCACATACAATGTGAATTTTCTATTTTAAAATCCAACTGTCCAAAGTAAAATACCCAATCATTTCACCACTGACTTTGAAAGTTCTAAAAATCAGCTTTCCAGTGGTACTATTTTTGTTACTGTACGAATTACGCAACTGGAACAATTTGTTTTCAAAGTTTCAAGATTGCATTGTACATGCAAAATTTATTTACCTATTGCAAATACTCACTGATCATGAAGAGATAATTTAAATCAGAAACAAGTTTTGAAATCAGCACGTTTTAAACCATAAGTGTAGCAATTTGTAGTACAAGTAATGTCAGAATGCTTAGGAAAAAAGAATTACAAGACAGTGCACCTTTCCCAACAATTTAGCAAGGCTCTTTTCCCATTTATGACCAATATTTTGAAAAATTTATAACATTTGATCTAACTAAGATATGGACCTGAAATTTTGAGGATATCTCTTTTTTAACATGTTCGGCAAATGCACTATTAATTTCCATCAAAATCTGAGATGGTTGGGACGTGGAATAACTCAGTCCCATTATCCCTATTGATGGTGTAAGTAAACAGTGACACCACTTCATTTACAGGTCACCTATTGCTCATGAAATAAAAACAATCAGAAATCCAGTGTAGAGACCAGTGGTGTAACCAAAGTGTTTCATTTATATTGACTATGCCGTTGGTTACTGAAACATAACTGGAATCAGTGGAAATATGAAAGTGACTCCAGCACCACTGTTGATGGATTTGAGAATTCATTGATTGAAAACAAAATATTGAGTGAAGTGATGCACTCTTACATTATTATACTGCTTTTACCTGATTGAAGGCTATATTACTTACTTTGGGTTTGCTGTAGGGCACATGCAAGTCCATGGATCTTTTCCTTCCATGTTCATTACAGGCCGACGCTGTGCAGATGTATCATATAGTCTTATCTGTGAAAAAGGCACAAGTAACCTCATTTGTTTGTAGATTTAGTGGGACAAGCCAAGGCAACTATGGCCATGAGATTATAAGAAAGCATGGTGGAAGGAAAGGAAAGGGAGAGAGCGGTCAGGTAGATGGGGATAGAGGAGTAGGAGAACGTATCTCCCTTCCACCGTCTACTATGTCATAAAGACCTGTCTAGTTTGGGAGGAACTACCTCCCAAGGTTTTGAAAGCACAGAGATGTAGATACCACTGGAGTGGAGAGCAGGTGGGAAGAACCAGAAAAAACACTGTGTGACTTACTTGTGAATGTCGACCGCAAGTAGCAATGGTGTTACTGATGTTCAGGAATGCAATGTCAGACACCCAGATGGGGACTCGCAATTGCAGGGGGTTGAGTGGTACCTGATTTGAAATGTGTAATTTAATAAAAACTAACAGATATCCCATGGCAGGTTTTGAGACTCTTAGAGGATATTATTTTTAAATTTGATATTACAAGGCATTCCACTGGCTACTTCAGTCATTTCTTTAATCACTTTAACGCGAATGAAGATATCCCAATGAAATTTGAAATGAATTAATGTCCTTACGTGAGAAAGGTATATGACGAGGCTCCATATTTTGGAAGGTCCTGGCCACCATGTCCTGAGGCACTGATGTTTTTTTCCCCCCCCCCAAGGCTTCGATGGATCATGCTTTTTTTTGGTACACTCACCCTTTCAGATAGCCCCATACAAAGTAATCAGGTGGCATAAGATCAGGCTACAGTGGTAGCCAAAGGCCCTTCGAAATGATTCGGTCGCTGTAAAAGGACTGAATTTTGGCCATGCCCACGTGTGATGGGTAGCACATGTACCAAAACAAACCATGATCCATCAATGCCATGAAAGAAAACATCATCCAAAAAATTCAGGCAGTGCCTCAGGACATGCTGGCTAGGACCTTCCAAAATATGGAGTGTCGAGTTCAGGCCTGCCTGGACACAAATGGTAGCCATTTCTGGCACATGTTGTGATACCTTTCCCTTTCTCAGAATCATAACGAGATTAGTTCAGTTCATATTTCATTGGGACATATTCATTCATGTTAACGTTATTAAAGAAAGGCTAGGTAAAGTCGCCAGTGGGACATTCTGTAGTTATTATTCATAACCTCAATGAGATGGAATTTAAAGGGAAGAAAATGACACCATCCCAAGAAAATCTATGTAAGCATAATAATCTTTCAGGATTATGCTTCATAAATGTGATGACTATTGCCCCTCTCTTATGAGCATTACATAATTTATAAACTGACCCTCTGTGACACTAATCCCCAAAGATAGCTCCACAATAGCAAGTTAGGCCTATGGTAGTCAAGAAATGCTTACATTTTTAGCCTGGAACACAGCATGTTCTGGAGCCTGCAGATCCCATATTTGCAGATCATTCTCCTTTCCACCCGTAGCAATGAGGTGACGGTCAATGCCACTCTGACGCATACGAGTAATGTTCTCACCATGCCGCAAGGCAAATATCTTCACGTCCTCCTCTTTTTCTGGATCATAGTATTGGATGTGCCCTGACTCAACAGCAGTCAGAACAGAACTGCAAAAAATGCAATGAAATAAAATCACACATCACCATGATATTAAAAATAACATCTGCCCATACTCTAGGTTGAAGTAAAATGCTGGCACAAGCATTTATGGCCAAATTCCTCCACAAGGGGTCTAAAAGATATTACCCAATTCACTAATGTTCTGCAAAATGTTCTGCCGTATTGAAACTGTTTCCATACTTAAAGGGACACTCCACTCAAAATACAAGTTGGCCCCCAAAAATCGGGGAAAAAATCCTGATTCCGAATGTGCAATCGGTTTTTTTCTACGCCCAACGGTAACACGGAAAATCATATATCTACACACGTCGTCTGCTAAGAAGGGCGATACCTGGGCGATACAACACCATCCCGCGGCAAACCGGAGAAGTATAGCGCGCTCAGTAAACAACTGCCGCGCCAGGCGCGCTAGGCAACACTAGCGCGCCAGCTTCGAGCGCTTTCGAGCCGAACCTGATATGAAGGATGGCGGACCACAGAAAGGTCACTTATGAGGTCGGGTCTGTTAGTGCACCCGATGTTTCGGGAGATATTCTGGGTCATACGGTTCGAATACGTTCAGGTTTGAATTCGCGGGCAGAGCTGAGCCTACTCCATTTCCCATTCCTGCCGACAGGCGGTGAGGGTGTCGTGAACAGTAGCATACGGTTGCAACCGTATCGCCAAAATACGCGTAATGAGCCGGTTCCGCTGGGGTCATCGTTCATCGGAAAAAATCATTATTGGTGTCGTTGGAATTGTTTTGTCCGATTTTTGGGGGCCAACTTGTATTTTGAGTGCAGTGTCCCTTTAAAGAATCATTCATTGGGTGCAGTCGATTATCTCTCAGCTATTACAAGTTGCGAACTCAACAAACAAATGCTAATGAGCTGGGAAGCCTCTAAGTGATGCACACTGTGCTTCAAGTATAGATGGCAAGCTATTTTTTTACACTTTACCCTGTAGTTAGTTTACTAGAGAATGTGGATCTAACATTATGTTACATAACTAAATCTCTTGTGTTGCCAGTAACTAGACAAATCTAATCTCTGTAACACTGGCTTCACAACATCCCATGCACAATACCCACTCTCTCCAGACTCCAAGTCCACATATGGCTCCAGTGCCTTCCTCCACCTTCACGTTCCTGACGAATGCCTGCGCCCTAGTATCAAAAACCCTCAGGTTCCTGCTCTTGAGTCCCAGCAGCAGCTCCTCCTCCCCGCTGTCCCTCCACAGCATGCACGTGATCTCCTGCTGCCTGCACGCCTGAATGGTGGGTGAATTCACCGACGCATTCACATACGATGCCCTGTTCCGATCCAGGCACGTCGCTGGTGTGGCAGTACCGGGAACAAATACCACATATTAATGGCCTGCGAAAACAACGCCCATCACCCAACATATTATGCTCTAGGTGCAAGGTTTTCAAGGGTGGTCTCTATGTGGATGCCGGGGGAGGGGTTGAGCACATGGCCTGAGTCGCTTCTGGCTGGATGCGAGGCTGGCCATGACCTGCGCAAGGGTGCACCCTCCCCATGGCCCATGGGCACTCCCCTCGCGCTACCCAGGGCAGCATTTTACCTTTCAAGACACCGGTTTCAGTCCCCACGTAAAGGTTCGACCACATGTCTGGCGATTTCTTGACAGCCATCTTTGATGCAGTACGCAATGGCGCCTGAAAAAATCGGACGGACATGTTGGCACAGGCTCTGTCTGCCATATCTTATCATCCATGCCGTTGATGCAATGCGGCAATTTCAAACCCGTTCAAACTCATGAAAAGGGTGCCTCGTAGATCACATCCATGATAGTCATGATAGTAGATGGGCAACGGAAAAGTACGTTACTGAGCAACAACTGGGTAATCAACGGGCTGGAAAAAGATGGCTACCATTCAGTGGATGGTGAACGAGGCAGACAATTTTATCAATGTCATTAAGCACTGGGGCAGGTAAGCTTCGTGAAAACTTAATTACTTATCTTACTTCCACAATTTATTTAGGAAGCATTAAAAGGATCGTATGAATTACAGAGAGTACAAAGCAAAGTTTGCACCTCTTGCTGAGATTATGTATACAGCGCTGCAGTGTTCCAATAATCAGGGTAGTTAGCTGTATTTAGATAGTTGTACGGTTTATAAACTGTAAAATGCCCTTCTGGCTTGAATTTTTTAAAACAAGTTTAGGCTCATTTAGAAGGCTATCAAAACTCGCCTGTAGTGACTATACATGAGTATGGTAACTGATCCCTTAGAATTTAGGCAGCATTGTATACGTTTAAAAAGTCACAAATTGACCAAAACTTTAGTATTCTGAGTTACTGACACATCTGGTACTTACTGTTATCATTTGAAGACAAGCAGAAAAGAGGCGGATAGAGGAATACCAGTCAGCACGTAAAATTCAATGCTGGTTGCGATACGTCAGGAACCGCAGCAGCATGATAGTGATGACCCAGAGTGCCATCATAATTCAGGCATCATGGAGGTCTTTCCTTGCAAGGCAAATTTTCCGAAAGCGGCTTCAGGTACAACCCACTCAATTTGCATGTGATCATGATTTACTTATACTACTTTTGTCATGCAGGCCAAGTACCAGAGCATGTGCCTCGCTCACTATGACCTGCACGCTACAGCAGTGCAAACGATTTGGCGAGGATACATCAGTCGGAAAGTTGTTTTTGATTACTATAGACTGAAGAAATTCTGCCGTGATGCAGTAGCTCAGAACCAGATACAAATGGAAGCAGCTGAGGTATGTATATTGTCACAGAATGGAAACAGCCACTTCACACATGCTTTATATGGCACAGGCATACCGCCCCTTACCCACCAGTGAGAGCCAAGCACGAAGAGTGCCACCAAGAAAAGAGCATCATCTTCTGCGTACATTCCACATACCGGGAATATACAGCTTACGTGCCTCAAGGTACTGTACAGTTCTCCCAATAATAAAATTGATCAAATTGGTTTCTCTGACATGCAACTTTTGCACTGTATTTCAGTTGTAATTATGGTATAGCAACAACAAATTCTGAGACAAATACGCTCACCTTTCATTCCAGGGTGCTTTCAGAGCTAGAAAAAAGGCTCAAGTCACACAAGTTCTACTTCCGTCACATCCAACGACGTCCGTCACCACCACCACCACCATACACCAAGTCACAGGGACCTTTCCAACCAGTACATGAAGTTCAGAAGCAACGCAACAAAGCTTTCCGCCCAACTCTGGCTATGCAGGTCCCCTACAACAATCAGGTGATGGCACAAAAAGAGGAGAAAGACAGAGAGTGGGCTCTGCGTCTGCATGATGACAGATTCATTTGTGGGGTCCTAGCCCGAGAAAAGTATGACCGACTTATCAGCACCCAGGGAAAGTACGGTCTGCCCAAGTATGGGCGCCTGTATTTCAGAGAGCCTGCCGACCCATCAAAAAAAATGTCCCCACAAGACTTCAAATCCCAGGTTCCTCATATCTCACTGTTCGAGCTGCTTAACACGGAGTACCCAGGGTACCCACTGAGAAAGGGATTTTAAGGAAATGCTGTGTAATCAAAACTTTGCATTTGACATACTGAATATCTTGCAGAAGGAAATATAACCTTGCAATATATTGTGTAAACTTTTGTGGAATTGACTGGATCAACACGTAACCAAGCACGTCATAATATTCGGCACTACAGAGCACGGTAACATCTCCAGTGGAGTTTCTCTGTGATACTACTAACTGTAAGTTGATTTGCGCTAAACACCGTAGACATCTACTAGTAGCCCTCATAAAATGCATTTTACCTGGTTTCAAACTCAATTTTAAAACTACATTCAGCAAGGTACACCTTTTAGCATCTTTTTGCGTCTACTCACAACAGCAGCAATTGCAATTCCCATCTTTTGTGGCAATAATGAATACACACAGTAACAAATTAATTAATGCTTCTTTTTATTATTTACAGTCTAAAAAAGGGTTAGGTATGGATTGTGGAAGTGTTAGGAAATTTTGGTTAATGCCACTGGGGAATAAATTAGGCATGCAGTACTATTGCAGGCATGGCTATAATTACATGGGTCAGATGTAGAAGGGGGAAATGGGTTATGCAGAATGTAATGGTGTACTGGTATGTCAAGAGTGATTACAATGAGCACACTGCACAGGTTTCAAGGTGACGACTTCAATGCTGATGGTTCATATTTCAAGTGTTGCCATAACAACGCTTCATAATACTGGTAGTGTAACGAGTTGGTGGGTCGAGATCATACCAAATTTTTGCACCACCAGAGCAAAGACCAATTGAAGTGTTCTGGGAAGTAAAGCAATAGCTCCCCCCTTTTTTCACATTACATGTGAAAGTTTGAGTTACAGAAATATCTGGACACCTGCTTTCTACTAATCTTTTTGCCATCCAAGATACTTATTGGATATGCCCACATAGACCTGGTTTTTCCACAAATTGCTTTTCATAGATTTGGGGGCAGGGGGGACTATTTTGAATAGGTGTCAGGCAATCTTCAAAAAGATTTCCTATTACATTATTTAAGATTCCTTTCACACCAAGAGAGATCAGTGTTCCCATATCCAAACATCAAAACATGAACCAACTCAGCATGCAACTCAAACCTGTGCAAATGCAGTGGCAACTGGGGATAACTGACGTGCATTCTTGGGATGACTAGTTAACTGTCCGCACGCCCGCCCTGCAACTTCCCCACTACATGCCGCACCCATCCACATGGTCTTGCTGCCAGACCACTGCACATGTCAGGCAGTGGTGCCTCCACTACAGTGTTGAGTGTTGAAGTCGAATGCTGGGAGCTCGTCTCACTCTCGTCCTCTCTTCGGGGTTCGAAAGACCTCAGCCTACGAAGTGACTCAGGTTTGACTGGAACAGGTGGAGGTATCTTTGGACGTTGAATGACTGGTGGTGCATCATTGTCATCATGGTCACTGAAGATGGCACTGTCACGGAAGACCTCAGTGTCAGGGACAGACTCGATGGCATCAAATGTCTTCTCATATATGCTGTCAGTTGAACCAGTGCTAGCATTACTGCTGTCCTCTGCCACTGTTTCTGGTACCACTAGAGTACGTTCATCACTCGAAGTTGTAACATTAGAAGAGAGTGACAAAAGTGAATCAGGTCTTATCTCACGAGAGGGCGAGCGTCGCACGTGTGGGACAGCATACTCAGATGTTTTAGTACAATGTGCAATGCGTGCACCAAGTCCAGAACTGCCTTGCTTGTACGTTGGCACCTCAGCTTCCTCACCCCGAAAACGCATCCTTAACGAACGACGGATTGATGGAACAAAGCGACGTCGAGGTGTGTCCGACTCAGTATCTGATGGTAGGTTTCCCAATGAACCAAACTGACGCAACTTATTTCCAACTGTCGCAAGCACATTCCTAAGAGCACCACGTGATGGTGATGACACACGATATATCTTGTGATCAGGATGCACTGAATTTAGGTCGTCAACTGATCCAGCATATTCAGTGGTGCTGTCCTCTTCTGTCTCAGGCTCAGGAAAGCGATTGGTTCCAGTTCGATCACGGTTTGCTTGAATATATTGCTCTATGGAGTCAAAGTCAATCTCAACACGATCATTTGCTTGAGGCTTATCCGATGCAATTGTCAAAGGTCGTGGTGACCCACCCCGTTCCACTACATTAGCATGGAAGCTGCGTGGTAGTGACCCACATCGCTTGGCTCCCATAGGCAAATGTTCACCTTGCAATCGCAGCCAAACAGCAGGTGCAGTTGGTGGCTCAGACTTTGTGCCCCACACATTCGCAAGATTGTCATAATTGGGACGTTCTGGGGTGTCCTCATTCTCAGTGTCGGTTCCGGACTCACCATTCCTTGCCTGCCTGACCATGGCACGCCTCATGCTGGCGAGTCTCTGTTTGGTGAGTATCCGTTGGAATTCCATGTTCTGCATCACTATTTGGCCAACAAGCTCCTCCAGGTTCTCAGGGTCATCTGTTCCATTTGTTACCTGATTGTCATCCTCAACCTCACTTTGTACTGTGTTTTCAACCTCTGACTCAGCTTGACTTGGTGGCCTCTCAGACTCGCCTGATGAGTGCCTGGAGCGTCGCTGTTGTGCGGTGGCCATTTTTGGGCTGCTTGGAGTTTGCTTACGTCCTCGTCGAAGCCTGGAGCGGAGGCTGGACTCAGATTTGCGTCTCTCCCTCTCCTGCTTCCGCCTCTCCAGGTACTCTGGGGCAGAGTGTTGGCGCTTGGGGGAGGAAGATTTCTCCAGGAGGCTGTTGGCATCCTCAGGTCGGTTTTGTCCCAGCTGCATCACCAATTGACGGGCATGAACAGGGATGACTGCATTGTAGTTCTCAAGGATAACTCGCTTCAGCTGAAGAGTCCATTCACGTTTGTGTTCCAGATTACGTGCCTAAAATAATCAATAATGTACTCAGTGACACAATCATATTGCAACTTATCGATAATCATAGAATTATATCTTATCAATGGATGTGGCATGAGACGGACAGGAAAGGTGAGATAACATATACAATAATAACTCCATAGCGTAACAGCTGGATATGCCAAGGTGTTATTTCTCCTCACTTACAGCATACACTGCCTACTGACAAAGTCACTAGAATAATGCAATTACTCATCACTGCATCAAGAAGAGAGGCTAAATTAAACACTCCGAGTGAATTGCATTTCTTAATAAGAGAGACCATGTTATGAGCAGAAGGCAATTTTTTAAAAATAATAAAATGTCGCATAACTTACCTGAAGAGTGTACTGGAAGCGTGGATTGTCAAATGGAATCACATGAAAACTCAGCGGTTCCCCTTCGATTGTCTCAATGAGCATCAGATTTGAACACTGTGGATGAGCACCAATGCAATGATTTGTTCAGTGAAAAGTTTGGAGGCGAGGCAATTGTATTTACCATTATATGTGCTTTGTAGCTGAGGATCCCATCTTCCTTTTTCTTGGAAATGAGTAGCATCTTGTCAAACAGAAAGACATGCCTCAGAGCTTTTGCACCACAAAGGCGGAAAGTGCCTTCTGCGCACAGTTCCCCAAAGGTTGTCAAATCCTTGCCCTGTTGTAAGATTTTAAAACATTACATTTATTACTTGGGACATTTTTAGGAGAATAAGAAATGTACACTCTCTTATTTAAAATTTTCACATGTTGCATATTTCAAAATATTAATCAAATAGAAGCAAATAGAAATTAACACTTTTAAAATCCATGTACTTCTTTTTAACCCACTATTACAACATGTTGGTCCATATTGTCATATGTAATTTCTATACCGTCAAACTGCAACATAATCTTAAGCAACACAATCGGACAAAAGCACAGACCAAAGCAGGAGAAAAGCTGTAAGATATCATTCATACCTCCCAACCATAGAGCAGGCTCTGGATTTCCTGTACTCTCACAGCATGCTCATGCCTCCGTTTCATCTCGTTGATGTGATGTGCCATACCAGTCATCGTGTTGAGAGCATGCAGAATGTCCTCATGACCCTCCACATCACAATCATGATGCTTCACAATGTTCTGTAGCAGCAAGTGGTACTTGAGCACCCTCTGCACTGGTTTTAACAAAAAGGAGCCCAAAGGAAGAGTGTGCTGCAGTGCAGCCTGTCTCTCTCTGAATGCCCTGGATGATGTCTCTGCTCGCATCAAGTCAGTCAGGACAGAGACAGTTTGTGGGTAGTTGGTGCAATACTCCGTGTAGATGGTGAATCCCTCATTGTTCTCCACAAAACACCTGGCCACCTTCACAGGGTCCATCCCACATTGCTCCAGCTCCTGGAGGAATCCAGAATTAAACAGGTGGATTTCTTCGATGTTGCCAAACAGCTCCCGGAGCTGGTCTGGGGTCATGTCACCCGGTGGATCATCCCTCCATCGCCACAAGTACCCCCGGATGACCTGGTCAAGATCGCGCACATACACGCTCTCTGTGTCCACTATCTCCATCACTACCCGGTCCATGTAGCTCAAGTGGGAATCACAGTAACGAGGACGGCTTACAGGTGGGGTCGGGCGTGCCAGATCCTCCCCACCTTTGATGGGGTTTTCCTCCTCAACATCATTTTTCAGGCAGCGGCGCTTCTGGTTGAGTTTGCGTGCCATTGAGGATGACAAGGAAGATGAAGACGATGCAGCGCTCGAAGAAGACGAAGCACATGACGACGATGATGAGGATGAAGTTGTGGATGAGAAGGATGACTTGTGGCTGATGGGTCGTGGTGGGGGTGGTGGATTATTTGGTCTGGGTGGTTCCTCCAGAGGCTTGGTGCACTCTGGAGGTGGCGGGATTATCGGGGAGTCTGAGATCGATTCCTGCTTGGCACGGGCGATCAGCGAGTCGTACATGTTGAGCAGAGTCGGCACCAGGTCGGTGGAGGTGCCTGAAGAGGAAAATATTGTTAAGAATGTGACAAGCTAGATAAAATTGAGAATTACTATCAGAGTTGGATAGCTCTTCCTGGAACCTTGACGTGTCTTTGTGTGCATAAAACTCCAACCTTATCGAAATTTGATAACTGTACATACAATGGACAAATAAATTGCAAGTAAAAAAATTTATAGGTGCACAGTCATGGTGTAAATTGCATTCACTCATGAAAGTCAGGCCTGTGCCCGTAAATGGGACAGGAGTGTGGGATGATCCAATTAACATGCTGGATGCCAGCTTGCATCACAGAAAGAAAAAAAGAAAAAAACCTGTTTCATTACAACAAAGTGCTCGCATGCAGTGAAAACTTTTCTTTTATGGGCTATTGAATGCCAAAATTCCCCAGGTCACCATCACAATGTGCTCCAGACTGTACCTTTCATTTCACTTAATACAATTTATCAACAGTTTTGTTGTGATGTATTTGTTGACTACTTGTGATTACCTATCAACCAATGCTTGAAGTCAAGGCTGCAAACTTGAGGTGTCACATTATTCTTACTACAGCTTTAAACACTAAAAATCACACCTTAGAAATGAAAATGACGTCAACAATCCAGTGCTAATTGTCCATAATTATGGATAGGTACATTTTTCGCTTTCAAGTGAGACAACTCCAAACATGATTTCAAGTCACAGATGAAGTAATATGTGTGCGAGAACAGGTTAATAGCGACATTACAGGCTCTATTAGTGGTCATGAACAAAACTCGGTCCCAAATTACTGGTTTCACGCTGCACCTAAATTGCACACTAATATTCAGGCTGTGCTTTTTTTTTGCAAAGGGCGATGGATGACTCACGCTTTCAATGGTACCTCTTGGCATTCCAAGTGGCGCCAATGGGCGCCCCTGGTTATATTTTATCTACATTTCTCTTTAAAAATACATGTCGGCTTCAGTAAGTACTCCCTAGCCAGACTGTCAGTCAAAATATACAGTACGTTAAATACACTCCATCTCTTTTTCAGCATCCACTCTTTGCCCTGTGCTCTACTTGACCTTATTAGCCGCCCAACACAAAACGCCATTCTTGTGGGCCACAAAAAATAAAAAAGGGGCGGGCCAATCCATCAAGAGTGAAAGGACTGAAAGGCAGCGGCCGCAATCAGAAATCCGCCTCTCAATCCTCTGTACGACTGTTTCAAAAAAACACCCAGAGGAACATTCAAATCCTGGGTCGAAAACCTACACTGTCCAGAGTGTGTTTCCCACTCGAAGAAATCCAAGGAAGCTTCCATGGCGTCTGCTGGTTGCTGGACCACTTCCCACATCCTTCAGCAGCCTCCGGTTTTACGTGCAGCAGGGACCATTGGCCCTCGACCCTCTTGGTAGGGCCCTCCACCACCAACTGCCACCCTTCTTCTTCATCATCATACCCAGGTCGTCATCCGGGAGCCAGCGGACAGATACCGAGGAGGAAAGGGGGGGTCCAGATTTTTGTGAATGGAGGCCCACTCCCATCTGGCACGCCCCAAGGCTGATGGACCGACTGGTTCCCCATCTTATACCACATACATGAGGGGCGTATCCGGCCGAGACCGGTCTCCCTCCTTCAAAGGGCCACCCTCCAAAATGTTCCTTCTGCATGATAAGGGGAGTTGCAACCGTTCAGAAAGGAGTGGGGGAGAGAAAATGGTCTTGGTTTGCATCAGAGCATAGAACCACCCACGTCTCAAGACCCGGGTTTTATTTCCAAGGGGGACACCCTCCATGTGTGGTTTGACAGTCCGTGCTGTGTGACGGATCTGATCGCCGAATCTGACACTTGCAAACATTGATATGTCGCAAATTGTATTGGTTGTACCGCATCGGGGTGACACTTCCACGCCCTGATGTCGCATTTGCATATGCTGGCCCAGGCGGTAATTAATCAAAGGAGGGGGTCATGGGTGTGAGGTTTCATCTCCGCCGGATCCGACGGGTTGAAGGCCTCAGTCATGTCGAGAGAAGGCAGGAAGAAATTCTTTTCCTCGCAAGACTGGGTTTCAACCAATCATTATTGCGCGCGCGCATTATCCCAGGCCCTCCATGCCTCATAGGCTTTTTCTTGCAAAAGTCAATGACTTCCTGATTGTTTATTCCGATCAGCTGGTCCGCAGCTTCACAGCCCTTCGCAAGAGTACCGGCAATCCAACCTGCTTTAATTGCTCAGCCTCAGGTTCGTGCACCACACACATGCACACATTCCGAACCAGTGAGTCAGGCTTTTAAAATCTGAAAGGTAAACTTCTTTTTTACCTACATGATGTCCTTCCCGATATGCAATTTTTAATTCATAATCTTCATATCTGCGAAATATCATCGAATCGTGCCAGTAGATGGCGACAGTGACGTTGCACTGACGCTAGATGACGCCAGTGTCGCTCTTTAGTTCTGACAGCACCGTTAGGGGGCGTCTGCCCAATTTTGGTGCTATTCATTCCTTCATGATTCCATAGCCAAGTCCGGTCTCACCCAGACACGAGACGAATAGAAGAAAAAAAACCCATCCAAGTAGGATCCGACCCTCCCAGTTCCTGAGGACACGATGGAGATGCGTCCTCACGTTTTTGCGTGTGTAGTGGACTTAAACACGAAGGGGCAAGCCAGAAAATGCGGTCACTCATTTGTTATTCCTTCTTCCGAGAAATAAACGCAGCTCCATCTGTATGCCAAAGGCTCGATGACGTTCCTTAAAACCATCTATATAATAAAAAATGGAGAAAAGCTAACGGTGGTGGGAAAACACTTGAAGTTGTCTAGAGGCAAATTGGTGATTGGTGTAGAGGTCAAGAGGCCATGAAAAATACTCCCCTTGTCATACACGTTTCAAAAAAAAAAAAAAAATGTCGCCGGATGTGGCTCAGGACCCAGTTTTTTCAGCCATTAACCGATATAGATAAACTGCTGGTCTTTCCCCCCAATTTGTCACCCAAATTCCCTCCCTTATGATGATGTCCCGGTTGGAATTTCCTGCCAGAACTGCACGACTGCATTCCCTAAATAAATTTAAGATTGGACCCCACATAACAACCATGCGTTTTTGCTTCAATCCTACGCACCACGCGTGATACTTTGCAGGATGCCTGCTCAGATGGAACCTAATCCGGAAAAAGAAGGTGTGTGCTCAAAATTTCGCGAGTGGGTTTTCAAGGGCGCGACTGGGGACGCCATGCTCCATATGATGAGAAATTCAATCCCCATGCGTGACTCCGCAAAAAAAAAAAAAAAAAAACTGCGTCTTTTACAGAACATATGAAATCACCACCAGATTCGATTTAGCACCAATTGAAAACCCATGGGTCCACCTCGTATGTCATGCGTGCACGTGTGTGAGACGGAAATGGGGGGAACGTGGCCATGTTCTGCCCAACAGAGCCAGCCAAATTAACTGAGCTGGCGCGTGAGTGTGTGTGAAAGCTCCCCTTGTCTCCCCAAAAAACTAGCCCCACCAAAAAAAAAACTTGTAGGGGACACACACATGCAGTTACACATCCTCCCGGAACAGCTGCTAGAGGAAGTAGCCCCCATGATTCTAAGGCCCCCTCAAAATTTTTCAGGAGCACCATCTGGTCCGTGATGCTCTAGTCACCATCACATATTGACATGGAACACTGATGTTAGCAACTCAGCTCTGCACTATTTCAGATCCCAAGCCCTTGGAGCCTATAATTGGCAGAAGCCTCATCGCAAAAAGAGAAGAATCTTAGCTCGCAGCGAACACCGGGAAAAAAAAAATTTCCTCGAGGTTTGCCGTCGAGTATTCGAGCATCACAATGCGAAGTATTTGAAGAATAATTGGCGATAATCGCGGGGGCCTCAGGACATCTTTATTGCATGTCTTCAGAAGTGACCCACCAGGCTGGCGCCACTAAACTTTATTGCGCGTTACGCCCAATCCATCCCGACAACGCGTAACAGTGACATACAGGCATTTTCTTTCAGATTTATCTACATCCGCAAGTATGGTGCGTCTTTTTTTTTTTGTGCAATATCGCCCAGAAAAAAAACGTGGGTGTTTCTGTCTACCTTACACGTGGGGTGAGGCTTTCTTCCATCCTCAAAAAAATAGAATAAAATAAACAGGTTCTAGGTGAGTCATCTGCATAACTGGATCTAACACTTTTCCAATGACACACTGATACCACAGGGGATGGTTCCTCGGCGCGTGCAGTAGTCAAAATGTGGACTACAAGGTGGTGGTTACATAACGCTACCAAATGCCAACCTCGATTAGGTGGTCATTATCATATCAAGTGTGAGAAGCACGCACACTCGGGCCACTCCCCATTTATAATATTCGTGAAATGAAAATTCACGCCCCAAATAAATATTCCAGAAATGAAACCCGTTACCCAATCCGGGCCAAGATGAAGAACTCAAAGCGACATAGTGATTGTGTTGCTTACAAAGGTGTGTCATGAATATGTATTTAAAAGCTGGTTGTTGAGTCGTCCCAGCCGATCTTAATCTTCCTCACAAGGTCGCTTTCGGGTTGGGAAAGCAAAAACAGTGGTAATCTGGTTCCAATCTGGTGCTCAAAATCGGCCTGTCAGGTAAAGGAGCTGGCACTCTCCGGCTAAGCCCTAGCTATATTTTACCAGAAGAGAAAACTGTTGTTTGCTTCTGGGCGTTGCATCACGCATTGTACAGAACGATTAATATCCACGGATCTTACGCAGGTGTCGCACTGTTTGGTAAGCCGTATAACTCCACATGGCACGTGACTTGACTCATTGGGAAGTACTGCTGTACAGTATAACACAGGTCCCCTACCACCTGTGTAAACACCCAAGAACATTGGCCTTTTTCCATCCTCCTTGCGATTAGCACACTAGTTAAGCAGTCTGCCCCTCTTCAGTCTTCTTCGGCTGCACAAGTGCTCCAAATAAAAATCTGACTCACAACTGACAGACTACCACAGTGCTTGGAAAGTATTCAAGGTAGTCCCTGCATCAAATTAGCATAACTCACCTCCATCTTCAATCAGGTACACACAACACGGAAGTGCGGCGGGACCAGATCCAACTTTTCCACTATTGTTACATCAACCTCTTTTTGTCAACTTCCGCCTGATTCAGTAAATAGACTTGTAGTACCATGGTTAGTGCCACTGTCCGAGGGCAGGAAGCACTTCCAGTGATGTACACTTGGCCAGAGATTGAAATCCACTGGGGCAGCTCGGAGTAGCCTAGTCCCCTAGCTGCAGTCAAGGCTAATTGAAAGGGCAACCAATTGTGGCTTGCATGTAAGCACCAAGTCAAACAAGTATGACCCCTTAGTAGACTTAATGGGATGTCCCTTTGTGAAACATTTCACGGGAGTTAACAGTCAAAGGCTCCTCTTCTCCTATTTGTCAGGCAGCCAGACCCTCGTTGCCACCTCATGTGTGAATAGGACAGTCAGACACAACGGTGTTGTAATGAGGCAAATGATCTGAACGTGATTTCCAGCTTCAAACACCAAGTGTATGAAAAGCGAGTGGTCACGCGCATATGGTCACCGGCCACTTTATGCACTGGCCGGGTCAATGAGAAGGTAGCTATTTCTGTGTACATTGCACATTAACCGAATCCTGGTGGTTCACACACAAAAGGGATCCAAGGCCCGTGTTTGCTACGAGCCCCTGACTGTCGTTTCATATTTGAATGAATAATTATGTACAGCCAAGGCCAGTGGCCTTCGCCCTTTGCCAAACTCTCGCTTCCCTTGCGCATTTTTACACCACGAGATGCTATACTTACTCCGCCCATTTTCTCAGCTCAATAGTTCGACTTCTTCCGCCCCCAACTAGTGAATCGCTTTATGGCTTCCTCTAAACCACGTGTGGGCATTTTTATGGGTGAAACTCTTGCCAAACGACACGGGCGAGGCACACAGATTTTTTCCACCTGAGAAACACCTATTGACCCACAAAAGGGTGCATCACATGCATACATAAACTCAGCTGGAGACGGTTAGACTCACCGAAGAAGTCCTCCCAGGTGAGGGAGCCATCGGACTCTCCGTTGTCGCTGTTGACGAGCGCCATCATTGAGTCTGGTGTACTGGCAGCCTGTGCCCACAAGCACCTCTATACCATCACTATGGGCTGACATGCCCAAATAGTCTCTTCTACAACAGCGACGAAAAGTCAACTGAGCCGCATCTTGTCTGGCAGAGAGGCCATGGTCACATCATATTTCTTCTGAAAAATCCTGTAATAGAACAGAACATGAGCGACAGTGCTCTAGTTGCCAGGAGTATGACGACACCACAGGAAATATGACTGGAGGGCTTTCATTAAGTGGGCCCGACTACACTTACACAAGGATGCATATCGGACCTTCAAGCAAGCACGCCTACACTTGAGTCTAACCGAGATATCTTCACACTCGTGCGGACACCACCACATTTCTTTCATATCTAAAATACGATGCTTTCCTGGAACAACCCCCAGCTTTTAATAAACGTGCGTCTGGTATTTTGTATAAAAAGGACCTGGCTTGAAGAGGCAACTTTACTTGATAATTCTGAAGGTTAGGTCGCGCCCGCACAGGGAGGGCTTGAATCACTCGATTCATAAACTCTGATGAAACCATTGACCAAGATAAGATTGGCCTTTTTCTTAGATTTTGACTCACACCCACTTGAATGATCTCACTATAGCATATGCTAGTCATTTGCATACGGTATTTGCAAACAACCGGCAGAAAGCGACAGCGTTGCAAATCGGCCATGAGACCGTGAAATTTAGTGCATGGCGATAGTGTGTGTTCGTGCTGATGAATTAAGTAAACACAAGTTGCATAACACATGCAGCGGAATATTCTTTCCTGCTATAATTTTCACACCGCACATTTGCATATTAAACGGCTAGACTAGGACAGGTGTTAAATGATCCTGCCGAGATTAATATTCGCGCATCAACATTTTGTACGAGTTCTTGGCATGAGTCTTGAAAGAAGAGATAATAATGTTGCTCCTGAAGGATTTACGTCTCCATATATCAGCATCAACTGAGCTTTTCCCTCGCCATGAGTCATGAAAAGCAGTTCATGTTACTGGTTCTGCAGGTTGTGGCAGGTCATTCTGTAAATATCTCATTAACCAATGTGATGGGCGTCATCTGGGGGATATAAAATTTGAGAGCAAGTGTATCACTCCCCCAGTTACAACAAGAGGATCGTGTTACCTTCGAAACGAGTCTGCAATATTTCTAACCACGCAAGCTGCAGAATGAATTGTCACTCTTCAAGATCAAAGTCCTCCAACCATCACAAAGGAGTTTTGCATATCTGTGGTTCGACCCCACGTCATAAACTGGTGTTTTTCAGCACCTGCCGTTTATGAAACGCTGTTTGGATACGGTATTTAGAGTCGCTTGGAAATTACGTGGAGGAAGCGCGGTGCAACGGAGGTCAAACCTCAACACTTACAAGTAAGGCGTGTTTTTTTAATTACACCCACCGTGAGGTCAAAGTGAGGGTTCAGGTGCTGCACTTATGGGTTGGGTGCAACGCACACCTCTTGGTAAACATCATCCTGACCTCGAATCACAGCTGAACTTGGGCCAAGTTCCAAGCGATCCCCTTCCTATTCCTGGCCTAGAGGATCACAATTATAAGCTACCCCTCCACCTCATAAATCCTGAATGGTAGCAGATGACTCTGAATCGCAGCTTGAACACACTCCATCAGTGTGTGTGGGGTTACGGAAACGTCACTCTATCATAGAGTAGTACAACGGCACCTTGATACTGAAGAAAAAGCCGGTGGGGGCCATAAAGCGAGATGCTGAGGCTGTTTCATTTCCGGCCCCGTCTGCCTGGCGTCTGTAAGGCGCTAACCCCCTACCTCCCAGCCCACACCCAAAAGAGGCTGCAAGAACTTCTCGAGTCTCCAGCAGCATTGCTTCAAGTTGTACAGTCGCGAACTCGAACGAACTCGCGAAATGTGCGTTCGCCGCGAAGCTTGTACCTGTCTTGTCCTAGTTCGACCCAGCACGGCGCGGCGGCTCTCTCAAAGCAGCGGTTACATAATACACCGGCCGCCGACCATTATTCACTTGAAGAAACAGTACAGCAGACATGTGTCCCGTAATTAACGGAAGTGGACAAACACATAATATGCTTATGCGCTTGGACCTTGGCCATATCCGCAAAATTCCTGCAATTAACTCATCAAATTAATCAGTACTTATGGCGACATTGTAAGGTTAATGAATTGCACACTACGTACCGGATTATCCCTAAACATGACAGTCGTGGCATGATCCTCCATTAATTCACTTGGTACAATCATCCAGGGGTTGTTGTGTTTGGAAAGGAGTAAAAGTGAAGGCCGTCCAGAGATACTTTGGCAATGGGAAAGGAAGCTGCTGCACTTTTCCTAGAGTCAACTGTGGCTACCTGGGACCCCAGCGGTTCAGCCAGTTTTGCGGCCCACACACTCTCGTCTTAGTGTTTTTCTTGTACAACCTTCACTAGGCCAGAGTAGGGGGGTCACACACATACACAAAGGAGGGGGTGTTTCTTCGGGTCCGGTCTGCAGACTCCACCCGGAACATTTACACATGCCTACCAAGTACCAACCTTGCTTTCTGGATAAGGCAGATTCAGGTCCAGTGGTCAACGACACACATGTGGGCGTCGCATATTCAAAACAGGCGCAAAAATGATGTTTAAAAATACACGGGCCCATCTGTGCAAGTGCGTTTTGAAACCTGCCGGAAATGGTTCCTTGTTTTATTTTTTAGTCCAGATGGCACAAGGGACGTAAATCATTCTGCGTCAAAAATGTGCTTTTCCGCCCTAATTTTTCAAATCTGACGTCCCCTTACATTGTCATCAAAATCAGGTTCTCCAACGCGTGTCATTACTGTTGGCAAGTGCAATTAGTCAAGGTGAAACCTTCCGGGTGTAATTTTTTGTACCACGTAATCCTCAATGACAACATGATCAGGCGGATCCTCGTATCTCTAAAATCTGCGTCCTTCGTGCCAGTTGCCGCCTCCATTCCTTCCATCTCATTATCCAATATTGCAGTTACAACAATTACGCACAAAAATAAAGCCAACATGTGTTTCCCGTGCGAAATGGGCCTCTCGAGGCATATAGCCCCATAAATAATCTGGAAACCATTCTGCTTCACGCACTTGCCTCAAGTGTTGTTAGCCACCACAACAAATGGCCCTAGAGGCAATGACCACGAACAAAACGTCTAACTGCACTTGATACTTTGCTGAGTGACTGTTTCCAGGAAAAGGGGGGACAATACAACGCTGATGTCATACTAAAAACCAGCCAATTCCATAGTGTTTACAATACAACACACTGCGTACCCATTAACTCAGCAGGTCGAGCCAGATGATGAGATCACGCCCATTGTCACACTATCAGCAGATTAGCGAAATTGCTCGGGTATTGCGAACGAGTGCGAATTGTTTTTGTACGCCTGAGGCCTCTGCTCGTGAGCAACTATCCCATATGAAAACAGCCTTGGTTTATCCCGAAATGGTCATGCTGCATGCAGGCCAGCAGCTCTCCCCATGTGGACAATAGGGCGCATCTGCAATGCGGCGGGTGCACGTGCAGCACCCTTTAAATGCCATGTGCTCCACAGTGCGGTCCTTCCCTCGGGTACAAAAAACCCCTGGGTGGCATAAAAAAAAAAAAAAGAGGAGGCAGTATCGACTGACTCACCTGGTCTGGATTTTCTGGCTGCAGGGAGGGCCTTGAAGAGTGGTGGTGCTCAGCAGCGTCCCTTTTTCCTCCTCCTCGACTTGTGCACTGCTAGGTTCAAAGGGCAGCCGGAGAGGGTGGCACAAAAAACAAGAAGGGTGTGAGTTGGATGTCCTCCCTGAGAAACAGGAGGAGGGGGGTGAGGATGTCAGGGGAACCAGAGAAGGATGGTGCGTTCCCTGCCCTCCCGACTTCTTCGGCCGACCACAACACAGAACACACTCGGATCTAGCAGGAGGGAAGGGGATTCGAGGAATGGCCGGCAGTTGGCGGGGCATGCGCCGGAATGGAATGGAATGGAACGCGGAATGGAAGCCATCTGGCGGCCGATTGAGGCACTAGCCCAATCAGCCCAATCAGCAGCGGCCAGTGAAATTCGAATCGTGGAACAGAAACCGCGTGGCTCTACAAGTAGACTTTGTTGATGATGGAAGAGGTTCGCATGCCATGCCGTCAATTCACGGTTCTGTTCTGGGTCCTTCTGGTGTTGGCCCACTTGAATCTGGTGCACCGTCGCATGAGACCACGAGGTTTCCTGGCCTTTGAGTTGGTGAGTTGAGTTGCATGGTGACAGAAATTTGAGTCGGGCTGATTGGCTTGATCGACAGACCTACGTCCGAGGCCATATCCGAGGTGTGGTCCGTAGGAGACTGCAGGGAACATCTGACACCTAAAGAATGTGGTGGAGATGACCGCATCATTTGCAGGCTGAGAACCTGTTGATGGTTGCAGTGGAGCAAGGCAAGCCAGGATCAGTCTAGGAATTTGGTTGATTCCAATTAAAGTCATGCTGGGGCGTCTTGTTCAGGTGAGTTTTGGCAACAAATTTTTAATGACTGCACAGACCCAGAAAAATTATATGAACAGTTTTGCTACCATATTACCCCACTTAAAGCGGCATGCCATCAGTGCAGTCCAGGTCGACCAGTCTTTATAGAAATGCACGATCTGGTGGCTATACCGGCATGCCGGTCTAAGTGAGGTATGCCGGTATAAGGCGAGGTTTTCATTGGCACAGCATTATCATGAGCTCTGTGAAAATTATTATCACTCAAATGAATGCATTACACCATGTTCTGTGCTGCGGATACAGCCTAGGACACGTATACTGTCTGGCACATCCAGTAAGATTGTTTGTTAAGTTCTTTCACGGCAACATTTTCACATAAAAGTGCAAGGCTCCGAGAAGGGAAGCATACCTATCAGGTTCACAATCAGGATATTTCATATGTTGGGTTTGGATTTTATTATCTAAGTAACTAGGCTTCTCAGACAAATTGATACCACTACACAAAGTGATCCTCTGATTGCCAACTAGATCTACAACCAGCGAACTATTGAGCAAAACGAAGGACTGAAGGAAATTGCCTTGATCCTTTGTAATGTTTAATAGGGGGGTTCCCCACCAGAGCCGGAATATGAGATTAGTTACACTCTATGCCCTGTGAAACAGATAAACTTGCATATTCTCACAACCCTGTCCACCTGCACTGCACATTTTTCACTGTAACATTATTTAAGTGCAGTACCAGATGCATTCCCAAAAAAATTCACGAGGATCAAACTTATGGCAATCTAACCCAGTTATTGCAGCATGCCGGCCACCCCCGGGATATACCGGCATGCTGGTCGACCTTGTTTTATACCCGCATGCCGCTTTAAGTGAGGTAATAAGGCAGTTATCCTCATTTTTTAAGAGAAAAAGTTCAGTGGAACATTTGCCAGCCAAACATTTAAATATTTTCAGTGATTTCATCATTAATTATAATTTCACCTTATTCCTTTCCTAGATTTCAACTTCTACTCTCATCTTCATCCAGCTACATCTTTCTTTCTTGTTCACACCAGTGATCTTCTCAGAGTTTTTTTCTTCTCATCTTTGAGCTGGAGGAAGTGTCAAGGATGCAAGCAGCTTATGTCAGTTCAGAAAGTTGATTTATTCTTGTATCTCTCATATCACAAATAAAAAGGTGAACAATGTGGCTACTCTACTCCCAAAGTGATATAAATCTCTGAGATTACCATGTGATAAGGTAATTGCTATTCACAGATATTGGTAAATGTGCTATCTTGCAATAGAAAGCACAACTCCATACATGCAAATTGGTAACCACATGTGGCATTCAAGACTTGCTGTAGAGTAGAATATGTAAATGCCACCAACATATACCTGGGGAAGGGGAGTAACTACTTTGCATGTCATTTTTGTCTCTCTCAATTCACCAAACCTTAGTGTTTCACGACCCATGTCACACTGATTAAAGGTACTATATCACCTTAACCTGAACATGGACAGTGAAAAATACCTTGTGAAGCCAATGTGCTAGAGGCAGGATGGGAAGACCAGACCTGCTTCATTTTAAGTGATGTAACTACTAGAGCATTTTCAACATAGTTGCATTTGATTGCATTGTAACGGTACAGTACCTTATCAACCTTATCTTACTGTGTATTTCCTTCCCCTTCATCACTGATTGTGAGTTGATGACTTCTTGACAATCGCACTCTTTACTGCTGGTGATACCAAACCTTCTTTATTAATGAGTTTAGAAATCTTAAGAAAGGAATCCTACTAAAATTGGTAAAGCAAAACTCAACTTTATTGGCCAACAATGTAATCGCAAAGTTACAAGCAAATACTTTGCATTTTATACAGTTTTCATCCCATCGTGGGGCAAAGGGAGGAAAATCAACACATCGTCCTCCACATGTTATGCTTCAAAAGACGAGCCTGTGCCAAGACACTTATTGCTAATCCACGCTTCCATTACCATCATTATTAAAAACAGGGTGGGGCAGGGGCTGCATAGACCAAGCTTAGGATGTCCCCAGAACAAACAAAAAAATGTGGAGAGGGGCCACGGGAAGTACAAGCTTACCTTTATTTTGCCATGCAAAACGTCGTAAGAGATGTACAACTTGATATGTCAGGGAGACTGGAGGATACCAAAAAATAATAATTAAGTGTAATGTCAACAAACTCTGGTTGAGAAAACCGATTTATCCTCCTCCACCAGAGAGTTCATCCTCGTATTTCATTCTGAAGCAGTCTCCCACTGGGAAGAAGTCCCAACACCTTTGCTGGTACATGTTCCAAACGTATGTCTCCTGACCGGTGTACTCTGTGTCAGGTTTGTTGATCAGATGCATCAGGAAGAACCTACCAATCAAAAATGTAGTGATTAGGTATGTGCAGGGACCATTACAAATCCTAAAGATGTTTCAGACTCACATGTAATTGGCTAGGTTGTGCTCCTGGGTCACATGTCGATCAAACCCATGCGGCACTTTATCAAAATATTCTTTTCCTATACCACATATAAAGCAGTTGGACTCCATATCATTCTTGACGCTCTCGAGCTGGTCCCTGAGCTCTCCGAAAGCATCAATGATCAGACCCTGGATGATGGCCAGCAGGATGACAATCACAAAGAAGAAGAAGGTGATGTCAAACAGGATGCGATACGCCTCATAGTCATCACCATCAGGGGGCCCAATCTCGTCACCTATGCCTCCACCTGCCCTCACTCCTTTGTACAGATGGAACACAAAGCACTAAGGGAAATAAAAAGAATGAATTGCAATAAAATAATATTACGCTTATCAAGGCAGCCAAAACTTTTAGTAAAAAGTAACGGAAGGTTTAAAATTGCAATAAAACAAATATACATACCGTGAGCATGCCATGGCACTTCCGGTCAACCTGTTCCTCCTCCTCCTCAACGTAGAACTTGCGGAAGAAGTTGAAGGCAATGACGGTATATATATACACTATAATGGTTAGCAGCATCACTGTGAGCACGAGCTGTTTCCCATTGTGAGTTACGGACTGCAAGATGGTCCTGAGGGTCTTGAAACCCACAGCAACATCCAGCAAGTGAGCCGCAAAGAAAAAGTAGTTGCAGTTCCCCATGACAGAAAAGACGAAGTACAACAAGCTGTACAAAAATGACTGAAAGAAAAATGCAATTTGATTACACACTTGCACATTTCTGTGGGGGCTCAGTGCAATAAAAATATTTCTAATGTTGATCTCACATTGTCAGTGATGGTGACTCCTGCCTTCCAGATTTGGTACCGCCAATCAATGCTCATAAGGCTGTAACGAATGTGCATTAATGAATTATTCTGTGCTTCAGTATGTAATCCTGTGCTATAAATCAGGTTTACTTACAAGTTGAAAAATCCAGAAGCTGTCTCCTCTTGTGCAGCAAATGCATTCTTCTCCATTCCAAGCAAGTTGCTTATGGAGTCAAAGTCATAGGACTCACTGTACTTCTGCCTGACCTTCTTTTTGACAAACTTGTCCCAGTAATTGACAGGGAAGGATTTGGCTGATATCACCAGTTTGTCCCAATGTGCTTTTATGTCATCATCCTCTGGCTGTTCCGCAATGTAGAGACCATCAAACTCTAGTCGTCGAGCAATCTCCTTCTCTCGCTTGAAGATAGCCAAGGGGACCTACAAAACAGTACAAATGAGATGTGCCACTGAAGTGATCTCCAAAGGAGTTTTTTTAAAGTTAATGATGGCCAAATTGGTGGTAGTCTATCTTGACAGTGGTAACACCCACGCTGCACCCCCACCCCTTCCCCACTCACAATCAGATAAAGTTACCTTTAGGTGGTAGTAGGCAACAAGCATGGCAAGTGAGGCCATAGAGTGAAGAAAAGCAAGGAGCTTTAAGACGTGGGCCAGGTAGAAGAAGTCATCGTCCACATGCATGAACTCCTCTCCTTCCTCTTCCTCCTCCCCACTGCCCAAATCCTCCCCACTTCCCCCTTCTGCAGCAACTCCTTCTTCTCCACTGCCACCTAATACCGAAGCAATTGAGGCAGCTATAGAGGCTGCTGCTGATGTTGCATTTTCTGCTGATCCTGCATCCAATCCCAGTGATGTAGCAACTGCATCCATATCCTCCCCTGATGCATCTTCGCCACTGCCATCCTCATCATCACCCACAGTTGAAACCTGACACCAGTCACAACATAAATAATTGTCATAACGTATGCTTATGTTCATAATGAAGGTAGCCTATCTTGTTAAATTTGATTGTCAGAAACTACCACACTACTACAGATGAGACGGCTATAGCATATGAGAAGAAAATTCAAACGCTTTCTTGATCCATCACACTATTATTTGAAATATTAGCATGTTATTCAAAAAATCTAATCTTACCTTGTAGAAAAGTAGCATGAAGTTGATGCAGAAAGCAAACACCAGGGCGATATATTTGAGGTTGTAGAAGTTTCTTGCGAGGAAGCTAACAATGCGCTTGTTGTACTCGGAGAAGTCCACCTGAGACACTGCAGATGGTTCAGCTAAGGCTTCTGGTGCTGCAGCTGCTGCAGCCACAGCTGCCATAGCTGCCTGCTGCTGAGCTTCCACCTCTCCTGCATCCTTCTTACTTGCTTCCCCTCTGGTGAAAAAAAGAAGAGAAATTCCAACAGTACCGTAGTTATATCTGGACAAAAACTCCAAACAGTCCTAGAAGTTCTACTCACACAAACATGTCTGCAGTGACCAGAGCTCCATCCAGCATCCCTCCCTCCTCCTTGGGGACTTCCTCTCCTTCTGGGGTGGTCTCAGCTCCAGTTTCTTCCGTGCTGGACTGCGGACTTACAGGGGCACTCTCATGAGCAGCCAGCACCATCCTATCAAAAAAGCATTATTAGGAAGCTGCAGCCATTTTAAAAATATATGCATGCAACTGACGCTATAATGTTATTGTGTTCACAGAAATATGTTCTTCTAGTCTCTTCTTCTTACATGACACCAACTCTTAAAGTAGCTAAAGCTTAGTCAGGTACGAGGTAATTTTTAAAGCCATCAGCATAACATGACAATAATCTGAGGATTGAACACAGGATGTCAGAGGTCACTGGATATTGGTCAAGGCCCATACCATTCCACTTTGTCACTCTTAATTTTTCAGTATTATTCAGTGATGCATAATATGTAATTGGTGCCTTGCTGTTCAGTCCATAGTGACACTTACTGTCCATCTTCCTCCTTGGTGATGTCTAGTCCAAAAGCCTGGATTGCTCCAGTTGGTGCACCAGGAGCTGCTCCTGGAGGTTCTGCAGGGGCTGCAGGTGCTGGAGCTGCCACTGGCTCTTTAACTGGCGTTGGTTCCTGAGCTGGCGGAAGTGCAGGTTTCTTCATGGGTTTGAATGCCATCTTGTCCTCCTCCTTCTCCTCAGGTTCCTTCTCCAGTTGTGGCCCAATCATGAGGGACATTAGCACACCAGTCACAAGCTTCACAACATAAGTCACACTGAAACCACTGTAGTAGAACAGATAGAAGATGAGCTTGAAAAAGCCAACCACCAACTCCATAGTGGATCGCTCTGAAAGCTCAGCAATCTTCTTTTTGATGTTGGATGGAGACAGAGTTTGGAACACTAGCACTATCCCATCCTTCAAGTTGCATAACCAGTGCTTGATGGTTTCCTTTACACCTCTGCGAATAAATTTACGAGTAACATTTAGCATGTGTGGGTCCATATACCAAACTGTCACATTAGTTTATGATGGTAATGAAGGGTAGCCAAAGGCTGGCTTCAGATACAGGTCATATGGATATATCTCAAAGTCTCCCTCAAGGCACAAGCAGTTATACCAACCTTTCCTCCTCTTCCTCATTCATGTACTTGTATGAAGATTCTCTGGCTTTCCCAGACCCACCTTCATCTTCAGAGGTCATCAGTCCACTGGCATGTTGCATCTCAAAAATGGCATCTTCACAGAAGTCTACAAATGTCTCCAGCTTCTCTTTGTCTCCATCTTCATTAACAGTCGAGTAAAAGTATGCCCTCTTTGATTCCTGAAGAAGAAAGCACCAATGGCCAAATCCTTACAGGTCACCTTTTATTTTATTTTAAATAAAACCTATACACTTGCCTTGATCTGAGGTTTCTCCCACTGTTCAATGTTTGATTCTTTAATTTCGAAGTACACCCGTTCAATCCTCTTACTACTACCCAGAATTTCAATTCTGCCCAGGAATGGTTCGAAATAGTTCAAGACACTGCTTGCAGTCTCCAGGAACCTCTGAAGTCTGCCAAAATATAAGAACAATATTAAAAAGCATATTCATAGTTGATTAATGTAATTTCAGTCCAAAACTTGCCTCGGGTCATTGGGCATGTGCTCACTCAGGTTCGTTAGAAGGACAGCCAGATTAAAGCCAATGTCTTTGGCAGGGTTGTGGAAGCGCTCTGTGAACTCAATGTAGTCAATCTTCCCATCATGGTTTGTGTCACAGCAGAGCAAAAGGAATGTGATTTCCTCCCTGAAAGACAAAAATCAAATTATAATTCACTTGGATGTCAGTGAAACAGTACGGCCATTTTATGCTTGTAGAATATTATTTCCAACACAAGCGATCATTATGACATTACTTACGGCTCATAAGACTTCTGTTGCTCCATTTTCTCTTTGAATTCCCTTGGTGTTACATATCCATCTTTGTTTAGATCAATTTCCTGTAAAAGTTATGTAAGGTTATTGAATCTTGTGTGCATTAACTGCAGTATAAGAAGTAACCTTCTGAAGACAACATATACTGATTTATTGAACATGATGATTTCTTTCTAGTAAACTGAATCACAAAGAGTCTAGCCTTCTGTGCTATTAATTTTGCTTAATGACTCTTGAAATGCCATAACTTAGCGTGCAGATGAGGATGAACTAAGAATTAGACTACGCATCGAATCTACAAAAGGCATAGCTAGTCAGCTCTAAGAAATGTGCCAAAGAGTTCAGTGGAAATAATATCTCCGCTTCTCAATCAATAGTTTTCCAAGTGGTAATGAACATGAAGTAATAAATTCAAATTAATTGCATGAATTGAACCTCACGGCTTATGACCAATTTGAAGTGTGAAACAAAAAGTAAGTTACTATTTATTTTGCAGCCTAGAAAATATACACAGTGAGCCCCTGTTACCTGCAGATTCATTAAATTCCCTAGTTTCAGTTATCTGCAGTTTGAAAATATTACGAAAATATTAAATAAAAGTGGGGGCCCACTGTACGTATCACAAATTTGAAATTTACATATAAAAATATCTGTTACATGTGATTCTGAAGAGTTCAAAACATTTATTTTTAGACATGATGCCAACAAAATGCGTGAAATATTTTCAATTACCAGATAAAGGAGATCATTGTGGTAAGCTCACTAAAGCGTGCAATGGATGTTAATTGCATGACTGAATCTTTTTCTTTGGCTCTGTATTTCCAAGAAATTGATTTTCATTGATGCAACAGGAAATTTGAGAAAAAAAAACACTAAAATATGAATTCTAGGTATAGAGGTACAATATGGAACAATAGAGTCTGTACATCCTGAGGCAAAAGTGAAACGTGCCATACATGCATGCTATGCAAGCATGAAGAGAAGATTATTCATGCACATGTAATGATCATCAGTTAGGCATGCAAGCGCAATGCACACCAACCTGGAAGGATGTTGACGTAGTCAAATCCTTCAACTTCAAGAACATATCGAAGTACCTGAGAATTATCTATAAGCAATTTAAAAAAAAAGAAGAGATAGTAAGAGAGAGGAACACTTATTCTGTTATAAACTCATCACCACCACCCTTCCTGACTCCACACAAAATACAAAAACAAAAACAAATATTTCAAAAATAAAATATATAAGTGTGGGTGAGATGGTGAGTGTGGAGGTCCCAAGAGCATGTTACTAAACTGTAGCCCAAAAAAATTCACAACAGGAGCAATAATAACAGTCATCGTAATGCACACAACAGAGACTCAAGTTACCGATACGCCAACTCAAAATGAGATACAGATATCCACAATAGTGAGGCAGTATGGGACAGGTGGCTAGGGATGGCTACCTGGAATGCTGGAGATGTTGTCAGGGCTTTCAATTTCAAGAACATATTGCAGAAGTTAAGAATGATCTGTAAATGAAAGTTTGTCTTATTTTCAAAAAAACAATATCAGTTGTAACCCAGCTCTAGTGACCTCCAGCTGCACTCCATCTTTTTTTTTCTCTCCTGGGAAGAATGTAATTTTCCACAATGCTGTAGACTCGTAGAGTATACCTCGTAAATATCACGACATTCGACAGAGATTTAGCTGTTGCGGTCAGAATCATACATAAAGTACATCACACTGAATTTTGTCCTTTTTTATCCCCCCTTCCTGAATATCCTTTCAAAAACTTTATTATGCTGCTGTGTAAAATGTGGGGGGACACTTGGTTATCCCCCACAGAACATGACTTTTCACTGAATTTTAAAGTACTTTTGTTTTACTACTTTTGCTGAGAATGACATCACATTCTGTTGAACACCCCCTGCCCCCACATCATACGAGTATCAACTCCCACCACCAATGTGGTGCTTTTCATAAATGACTCCTCACAAAAGGAGGTATTTGTAATTTATAAAAACCTTGATTAGTGCATGTGATTAAACAAATATGTCTCAATGTCTGACATGTGATGTCTGCATATGGAATGATAGACCGCATCATTCATTTCATCTTGCTGCTATGTTGATTTTTCAGGAAATGTCAATTTTACATTTATGGCCAACGAGTGCTTACTTCCGAATGCCATAACAATTTGCCATTGCATCAGCTTGAGACACATATGTTTAATCACTCTGTAGAAATATTCTGCAAAACTACAATCAATGGCATAACTCAAGAAGAACATATTCCATGACTGAAGATGCTGAGTGTTTCACAAAGTTGAACTTAGCAAAAATCAAACTTTAAAATATATTCTTTGTTTAAATGTAAAAATAAAATAAAATACTACAACAGCAAATGAAGTTATTGATACTTCAAAAGACTTACCTCCACATTAGATGCAGACTCAACCAGAGTGTCCACCATCTGCTTGCCAATTGTGCCATTGACGACATTACCTGCAACAATACAAAACGGAATCAATCACATCTGCCTTTCATTCAGTGGGTGAAACGAGTAAATAATCAAACTGTCTTAGTACAACAATACATATCCAAAAAGCAAATGTCAATGGGCCAAAACATTACCTTCTAACATAGACAGCATCATGATGACCATGTCTTTCTGCAAATTTAACAGTTCTTTCAGAAGATCCACCTGACTTGAGTGTTTGGAAAGCTTCGCTTGCATGTGAGCAAACAAAAAGAGAAATCCACCGACCGCATCCCACAATCTGAAATTATAATTTCAACAATTACTGTGGTCAGTGAACCATAAAATGCAAGTGCAAGAAGATGACTTACCTGGAATGCGCCAATGCTTGCTGGTTTTGTGTACATGGACCCTGAATCACTTCTGTGAGTGTGTTGAACACCTGACTGGCCACACCAATGGCCTTGAAAAAGTTGGCCTTTCCAGCAGGATCAATTATTTCCTTGCTTGAGTAGTGCCAGTAGAAATCCATAATTGATTCCTGTAACCTCAGGAGGTAATCCACAGTGCAGATGACAACATTAACGGTTGTGGTGTTTCCAGCCTGAGTTCGTAGGTAATTCTGCCATTCTGGAAAATGACCACCATGCAATTTTTATTATCTTGCATGTAAATGAATATCAGGCCATGTAACTGTTATCAATTTTAATGAATATTTAATAAATAATTATGACAGGATCTGAAAAATTTTCAAGCTTTCAGCTAATCAGGAAAGTAAGAAAATAACTGAATTATTACCCTAACTGTGGCAATTAGATAATTTAGCTCTGACTGAGCTCTTCAATATGTTCAAAGTGACTAGCATCTTTCATACCCAGATTGTGCCCCTCACAAGTCAGCTGGATGAAGCGGAACAGGGCACAAGTAAATACTGCATCGTGCATGTTCTTCTCGCCTGCAGCACCATCTGAGCCAACTCCCAATCCCTCAGCCTTTGTGTTGCGCTCAAAGGCGTCCAAGTCCAGGACACTGTCAATATGAAATATTTTCATTATAATCAACACTGTTGCAGTTGCACGTGACAGTCACACCACAAACCTGCAAGAGCTCATGAGACCAGAAATGGAGGTGAAGAACCCAACATCTTTCTTCTCTTTCAGGTGATTCAGCATACCCTGTTTTGCAAAATGGGAAAAGAGAGAGAGAGAGAGGTAAACTGTAATACAGCCAATCCAATCCAAATAACAGTGGAGCTTTGAGAAGAATCACAGCACCAACCATCTGAATATCTGAGTTTCCACCTCTCAGGATAGAAATCCCAAGGTTCAGTGTCCTCATGACCATTTCACTTGGGACCCCCTTACAGGCAGATGTATGGAGAAGGACCATTTCAGCCACCCCTCTGTTGGCCAGCCGTGACTGATGGAACAATAGCTTCTGCTTCTCCATCTCTTGCTCCTGCAGCGGTAAATTATCATCAGATTTTTTTACACTTTACACAAGTAGCTATTTGACATCCATAAAACATTGCATCACACAAGAAAATACAAGTGGGCTGCATACAATATTTAAACTAATGAAAGCCTAATATTCGGATATCATACAACAATCATTGAAGTTGCTCAAAGTACAGTAGCCTAACAACTTCGCAACTCTCAATATCCCAGGCTATACTAAGGCCCATCCCTGGTTGCTCCCCACCAATTGGTTCTCCATCCCTACTACTCCTGTTTTAAAAACCCTTTAGATGGAGTCTCCATATGAGTGACAGTCTCAGAGTTACTCCATAATGATCATGAACTACTGGAAAATTTTCTTGTAGTGAATTTAAGATTGTTATTTGAAAATTTTCTTCACCGGACCATACCAGCTAAGTCCCATTTACATTCAGACGCCACTTGCATTAGTACCTTACTACTGTTGTATCAAGTCTTTGTACACTTACAATCCTTTAGCAGATGTTTCAAAGGCAAAATCAGTCAAAGTGGTAAACAACTCAGATATTGTATTAATCACATGTCACTGGGATCCCAAAGAATCCATTCATGCCATTCCCTCAATCAAAAGTTGTAGTTTTCTACTTTCACACTCCTGAGTTAGATCCCTATAGATCAGGCAGAATACTTTCACAACAGGAAGCGTATGAGTAAGTTCTCGACCATTCATGCAAAGATTTCACTTAGATTACTCTATTGCCTTCCACATGCACAAATTCAGTAAAAATGGGATCTGTTGCAAAGACAACAAAGAAGCAAGCCTTCTTGTGTGGTAAACACTACTTTATCATTATTACTAGTAGTAGTAGTAAGATGAAACTGCCACATACCATTAGATTTTCCAAGGTCTTCTATGGGGTTGGAGTTAATATTACAATCTCACATGGTAGTGTTAGAAACACAATCAGCACCACAGTACATACGTGTATAGATGGGCCTCCCTCTTCCCCTTCCTCCCCTTCCTCCCCCCCTTCCTCCTCCTCCTCTCCCGTTGACCTAGCCATCACATCGGCATAGCTCATGTACAGTAAGTCTTCCTGCAGTGCCCCACTCCTTTCAGTCATGGCACCCCGGCAGAAGGTAGTGACCAGCTGAGTCAAGGGGTCAGGTTTTCCTTCCTCCTCCTCTTCCTCCTTCTTCTTGAGCTCAGCATCCTCAAAGGTCTGGGTGAGGTCCTCGATCATCACTTCTTGTCCTACATTTTCATCAGCTAGCCACAGCTCCCGATAGGTGCGCAAGAACAAATTGATGGCTCTGTGCCTGATATGAAAAGAAAATTAAAAACTGCGTCATACATTGAAGTTTGAAAGCTAATCAAGCTGTTCATAACGACTTTCTTTAACATAACTTAAAGCTACTGGGATGATAGCTGGTAGAAAATGGATACATAGGTCAATATTTTAATGAAAAATGTGTGGAATTAACACATTACAAATTGTATATCACTACCAAGTATTTTTAACTATCCACATATTATTTTTGTGAATTACTAGATGGGCCTGTTATTGCATAAGCTCCAAAAAACTGGAACTCACCTGGCCAAACTGTACAAAGGAATACTACGAAGGCATGCAAGGGCAGCCCGCTTTCGTGCAGCAGACAGAAGTCTCCTCCAACCATAGCGGGATGGGCTCTGCTTGGAGGCCTACAGGTGATGAATCCACATGCAGGGAAGGGAAAAAGAAATGCATGACACACTTGGGGTCAGTTGGGTTAGAGGCAAACTCTTGTAAATGGGGCAAACACTTCAAGAGTATTGCATAATTTTTAGGGGGGTCAGTCCCATATCACGTTAGTCACGCATAAAGTAAAATTCCTGTTAATTTATTACTGTTAATCACTCTTGTTAGATGTAGCTCTTGTCCCATACCTTGGCATAGAATGTAAAGACTTCTGCATGAAGCAGGCAATGACGGCCCTCTTCCTCTGTGAGGACACCACCGAACGATATGCCCCTTTTGCTTGCTGCTGGGGGTGGTCAATCTGTGGGGGGCAGGTGGGGCAGGAAAAGAGAGGGCAGGGATAGTAGCGAATTTACCTAACCATAACTTTTGGAAACATGTTCTTCATTTTTGGACCACGTGGTGACAACCATGTCAAATTAGAGCATTTTTCTGGTTAACTGGAAGAGGTATTCCTGCAGTTCTAAATACAGAAATTGTCCCTGCAGTGGCATAACTCTGTTTAATTGAACTTTTCAGGTTTATACTTGCAAAGTCTACATACAGTCACTCACACTTTAAACTAGTGTCATTGTAAAATTCAGCTTGTTACTCTTCTTCGCATTATAAAATCAAGGAATACCTTTCCCTGTTAACTGCACCTTTTACGACAAAACTCACCATATGAAGACCATACAGCACTTTGGCCATGGCAACAATCCTTTCCACCACCTCATCCATTGTTTGCACTTTGCCCTCAACTGCTACCTTTTGGCTTCCTAGCTTGGAGTATAGGTGATGTTGCCAAGACATTACATCTGACGGATCAATCTTGTCCGGAAGGGTGAGTTGGGTCTTTGCAAATTCCAATATGTCTGCCTCATGCATTTTCTAGAGAACATAATGCACATTAGGATCAGTTATAGTCTTTAAAAAAAAAAGCTAACTAACCTTCAAATATCTATCCTTGCAATGTTGAACCAACTCTTGCTCACGACCAGCAAACAAGTTCAGACCAACTGGCAGAAGCCTCTTCAAGCAGGCCACCATCAAACTAGCAGCAAGTTCTTTGTCTTTGTCTCTCTTTTTATCCCTGTTCTTCTTTTTTTTAACCTGAAAGGGACAGATGAATACCTCATTTCATTCCAGGGATCAATGACAAATATGTCCCATGGAAAGCAGCCATACAACTATAGCACAGTAGGACACACATGACTGAAAATAATCATCAAAGGGTGAGTATCATGATGCAACATCAAATAATATTATCAATGGTAAGTCACTCTGCAACAATAAGGGCTCTGAAAACTGAAAGGAAACAACATTGCAATAAATTTCAATAGCCGGTATATACATCTACAGGGCTACTGCACAGTTAACAACAAGTCAAACTTACCAATTGTCAGATTAAATCCACACAAGCACAGGGGAGAAGAGAGAGAGAGAGTGGGACAATATACTCTAAAACTCCAAAGGTGATTAAAGTTGTCTAGAATATTTTGTTCAAGAAATTGTGTATCTCTATCCACAACTAGTTATACTGCTGATAATATGCATTTCGTTCAGCATGTGCCAAAACATGCCCTCACTATGTTACTACAAAACTTTTCAATGTCTCTGAACGGCCTGGGTGTAATGTATTGTCAAAAACTGCACGTTTGGTGTAATTTTCATACCAATAAACTTGGCAGACTAGGCCAAGCAAATGCTTTGCCTTTCTTTGACCATGATAGTGACAGAGGCACTAGCAAGAATGGTAATAAAAATTCAGAAATGTAATTTTTTCCAGAACAGTACTTCCCTTCCAAAAATTAGCTCACATTCATATCAATTTAAACATCACAAACCTACATCAAATTGGTACTTCTGTGTCCCACCACTTATAGTGACTTTAGGATCTCCCACAGTATGTATAATTTTCACCAAATTCAGAATCCGCATCAACATAATTTAGCCACAGAAATCTCAGCGACATATACTGGTCACTGACTATCAGGATACAGACCTTTCCAGAAGGTGCTCCCACATTGTCTGAGACCATGGCCGATCTTCGAGTGGCAGATGTGGGCATGATGAGGGTCATATTATCTATCTCATTGGCAGAGATGAAGTTAGCCTCTTCCCGCTTGAAGAACTGGGACTTGGACCATATGTTGAAAATCTCAGCCACATGGTTGTACAAGTCTTCAGCTTCAGAAGTGTTATGTCGCAGCCAATGATTTCTCTGTAGGTCCACATACTTGATGAGCAGTGGGTAAAAAGCATAAATGTCCCTGATTAGTAACTGCCACTCCTCCTGGATCTGGCCTTCCACTTGAGATGTATCTTCTGTGGTTGATTTCAGGAACCCTCTCATGGCATCTTCTTTGTGGAACATGTTCTCTGTCTTGCGCCGCAGCTTCTCAGCAAGCGGAAGGAAAGGATCATGAAGGAGTTCCTCAGAAGAATTTATTATAATCTGCTGGGTATAAGCTGTAAGATATTAATCATTAAAATTTTAAAAATTACACATACACACCATGAAAAGAAACAATGTTAAGTCTGGCCATCTAAAAATTCAAATAGTGTACAAATCTAACTGACTCACCAGCAATACGTGTCATCCAAGGAGCATTTTCATTTCCAATGTTGTTTTTAATAAGGGTGAGAACATTCTTCAGCAACTGGTTCATATGCTCACTAGTCACCATTGTCATATGGTTGCTGAAACAAAGAGAAATACCATATGAAATAGCCTTTGTACTCCTTCCTAAAAAGAAAATATTCAAAAACAAAACGCATACCCTCCAGTAGGATTGACATTGTCAGGTCCCTGAGACCACCAGAATGGAAGGTAAGCACAAAGCATCGGCAGAATGACATCTATAATGTAGGGGACTTCCTGGTAGGTCTTTCCTGATGCACAGTACTTGTCCACTTGGGTCAGTACGTCATCTAAGGTTTTCATTGTGGTCTCAAGGCGAGCGAAAACATCTGAATAAAGTGGTGGTGGTGGAATCAATTCACCATATCAAAGCAAATACATACTGGCTCGTCAGGAGTGATTAATTAAAACTCACCCGCTGCTGCCGCTGCAGCCTGAATATTGTGATGTACTGAAAAATTGTTATGTTTATTCAGGAGAGGCTCCATGAAAGCCACAGGAAAAGTTGAAGCAAATGCTCCAAGACAACTGCCAATAGCTGGTCTATGTCGCTCCATTTCTTGCTTCAAGTACTTTCTGCAAAAGGGGAAATTAATGCCACACCTTAAAGAAAACGTATTTAAAAGGCAAAGTTCTACAAAGTAAATCTTTGGCTAACCGATCACGTGAGAGGGTCAGGTCTGTCCCAAGAGTGTAGAGACTGCTGAGCATCTTGTAGCAAGCCACCTGTATGTCAACCACTGCAGATACAAAAAAATTAGATCTTGCTAAGATGTGTCACCATGCAATGTCTTGGATAGAAAACTTACATAGAAGATCACTTCCATATTCACAAGCAGCTAAATGATCGAAGAGTGAGGTAAGAACTGGCAAAATAACTGCATGGATGTAATTGAGTGAAGTGGAAGTCTTCAAATGTGTTCCTCTGAGGTATGGGTAACGTCCCTGCAATGCAAAGGGTAATTTAAGAAAGCTCTTAGCTTTGTAAATGTCAAAATTACAGCCCATACATCCTGTAAGTTGGTTACGGTGTGGCACAGATCCTCGGCTGCATTGTTGAAGAATGTCAACATAGAAGTACGGATGAATTCCGGGCAGTTCTTAGTCAGAGACCTAGCAAAACCAGGGGAAGCTTGGTATCAAACAACACAAGATACTAACATTAACTTCCCAAAACTATCATTATATGATGCTAATAATAAAAGTATGAAATATGTGTTACCCATTCTAACTTACTTGGCATCTACAGTTTTGACCAAGACTTGAAGGCACTTTACTGTGATGCGTACGTCACTCCCAAAAGCAGCAAGCTTGGACCGTAACAGGTGGGCAAGTTTACAGAAGAGGCTAGGAGAATGTGTGGAAAAAAATTGTCAGTTGGTCAATGCACAAAATGAATACATTATGATCACACAGATGTACCTGGCCGCCATTTCCTTCTCCTTTAGTGAAGCAGCTCCAACACTGTTTGTGGCAGTAGCAATGGTAATAAAGTAGTTACGATGGGTGCTGAAGTATTTTTCCATCAATGGTAGCACAACCTGGAAAGAAAACCAAGAGATTATGTTAAATTAAGCATTGACTTCAGTGCTGCATGCAAATTGGAAATGTCACCTTACTCTTTCATCACACATCCCTTACTACATAATATTCCCTATAATTCCCTTTACCTTAGAGAAGAACTTGACATCACGTGTGCATGTCTTAAAGCTGCTTCGCCGTGAGTTGGGTGCAGCAGGTTTGAGAAGCTTCATGTTGATAGATGAAATGTCCAAGTAGTGAATGAGCTTTTCCAGAAGGCTATAAGCAAACCTCTGCTCCACAGCTTGCTGAGCACTGGCCAGCTGATCTGCTTCAGATGGTGTCTTCACTGCTCCCTTCCTGTTATATTTAACAGTTTGTACCGAGATCTACGTCCTGGAAAATTATCAGGCAGGATCACTTACTTGTGTAGTTTGTACCCTTGATATTGCAAGTATTTGAGCAGTTCTTGTGATCTCTCCCTGTCCTTCTTCTTTTCTTTGTCAGTAAGGAGGTCATAAGGCACCAACTGTGGATTTGGTGGCCCTCCACACGCATCAATATCCTCCTTCTTCTTCTTGGCCCAGATATCATGGTCATTTTCTGCCAGGCGTTCAGCCATACTCTGCATCTCACGGCTTAGTGTCAGGTTGCTCATGTCTACTGGATGTGGGTGATATTGTGAGGCTGAATGGCCACTTGCCTACAAAGACAAATTTCCACTTAAAGAGTTGCACAATATCCATATAAGGCCTGTTCATACATATTTTGAGTCGTCACAGAAGTATGCATCAACCTTATTAATCTATGATATGTATGAGAGAACAAGTTGCAATTCCTGTTTCTTTAAAAATATGCTCACAAGATTGGTGCTATGTCAGTTCAACTTTTTACTCACAGCAGCAGATTTGGATGGCCTTCGGACAGAGTTACGATGCCCAGAAGACACCTCTGACTCGGAGTAATCAATACTCCAGCCAATTGCCAACAATGCCTTCAGAGACTCCCTGATAGGATCCTGGTAACGCTCTCTCTCCTGAGGGAGGAAAAATTGTCAGTGATGTAATGTCTCCTACAGAGTTGTTTTTTTACGTACATAGTCAGACAGAGAGGCATATGACTTTAGCCTGGGATGTGTCTTTTCCACATCAGACCAAGAGTCGCCATAAATCCACCCATTTTCAAACTTCCTGCTGGCCCAGGCATCATGGTAGTGCTCTGAGAACTTCTGAACAAGATTGTTCACATCTGAAGTCAGCTGAACACTACAATACAAAACATGTCATGATTTCAACCCAATAACTTTCACTCATTTGAGAGACTACACCTCGTACTCATACCTGGACGTATTGATAGGTGTGGGTACGTATGGACCAACAGCACTTGTTTCCTGCACCCACTCCTCATCCACTGCAGCAGGCAATGCATAATCTGGTGGTAGGGCACATCCAATGGCTGTCAAGCAAGGGAGTGCCTTTCCAAACAACTCGGGATCGTAGTCCATCTTGGACAGAGACTCGAAAATGTTACTGAAGAGCACCATAGTGAGCCTCTTCTCCTCTTCCCCAGCAGCCCCATAACTTCCCTGACCACCAGTGGATCCGTAATACTTTGCACATCTGTCATAATGAAGAGTCAACAGGCGAAGAGCCACTGTGGTGTATTCAGACAGATTGGACACATCCACTGTCAGCTTGCGAAGCAGCTTTAAAAGCATGGAAGGTTGCATCTCGTGGGTGAGAGTCACTAAAAAGTCAGACACTGCCTCACGCTGGCCTTTGGTCAAAATCTTATTCTTTGACAGGCGGTACACTGTGTGAAGGGTGGCATCAAGCAGGCTGGCATAATTTTCTGCATCTGAGTAGAACTTGGCTTGAGAAATTAGAAGAGGAAGTATAGAGTTGCCAATGTAGCGGTTCAGTGCTAGGCCCATTGCAGACTCTCCTCCATCATGCTGTGGTGATTAAATGATAGGAAGTTATATTGCCATGTAATTAGTGTTGTCCCTCAAAAATAACTTCAACATGATCAAACACCTACCCGATCTAGAATAGTGGCTGCCCTAAGGTCAGGCAGGAAGGCATTCTCTAGTAGACGGAAAAAGAGTTCCCTATCCTCTATGCCATAGACCCTCTCAAGAAAGAGGACCACACTCTGCTTGTTCCCAGGGATCAGCCCAGGAGGCATGTCACTGTGGTTACCATCCTCTGGTGCTGCTTGCCCCTGGAGGCTGAACTTGAGGCTAAGGACTCCTTCTAAGTCCTCCAGAGGAACCAGAGAGCGGAGAATGGCACGGGCCCGTAGGGATTCATTCTTGCCTTGTGCAATAACATTGGAATCTGGAGCGCATCTTCCCAGTAAGTCCACTAAGGTGCAGTAAAAATTCAAGATGGAACAGCCTGTGTCAATGTAATCCTCATCATCATCTCCAGCTGGTAAGGGATGATCTACTGTGCCATCTGCTTCAGCTCCTGAGTTGCGAGCAGCAATCCGGTCTGACATCTGCAAAGGAGAGGGGAGAAAAGCACATTATTGCTCATTAGTTGTCAAATTGCTGAGAAAGTTTATTATGTATTTGCATGGTAATTTCCTAATTATATTATTTTTATTTTTATTTTTCAAGCAATGATAGGTTATGATTAATTTTTCTACAGGGTGTTGCACTCTCTACTTTACCCAGCACTTCTGTAATAACTTTAACACGAATGAAGATATCCTTACGGAATTTGAACTGAACTAACCTAATTATGTGAGAAACTAAATGGCATCACAACATGTGTTGGAAATGTCCACCATTTGCATCCAGGCAGGCCTGAATGCAACACTCCATATTTTGGAAGGTCCTTGGCCAACATGTCCTGAAGCACTGTCTGAATTTCTTGGATGATGTTTTCCTTCAGGATGTTCATGAATTGTGGTTTGTTTCGGTACACTCGCCTTTCAGAAAGGCTCACAAGAAGTAATCAGGAGGTGTAAGATTGAGCGACCAAGTTGACCAAAATCGCTTCGAAATGACTTGGTCACAAAAAAAGACTGAATTTTGGCCATGCTGACCTGCGATGGGTGGCACATGTATCGAAACAAACCACAATCCATTAATACCTTGAAAGGAAACCTCATCCAAGAATTTCAGGAAGTGCCTCAGAACATGCTCACCAGGACTTTCCAAAATGTGGAGCGCCGTGTTCAGGCCTGCCTGGACGCAAATGGTGGCCATTTCCAGCACATGTTGTGATGCTATTTCCCTTCTCACATAATGAGATTAGTTCAGTTCAAATTTAGTTGTGATATCTTCATTTGCGTTAAACTTAAAGTTATTCAAGAAATACCAGGTAAAGTAGTGAGTGGGACACCCTGTATATACCAATGGCTCATTAAAACTAAAAGGAATGATAAGTGTCTGAAATGGTCCAAAAGGATTGCCTCCCATAGTATACTGCATTTGAACCTCTGTAACCTATATTGCAAAATCATTTATTTCATCAGCATCTGTTTTAGTGAGCAATATGGAACTACAGCACCATCTGCTGCTGCACATTTTTAGTATTTGAAAGTGACATACTGTATGAAATGAAAAATAAATTCAAAAGCTCACTTTGTTGGCATCAACAATCGCTTTCAGCAAGCCATCCCCTTCACCTCTGAGAGCCGGACCCAAACATTCGGGTTTGCGGATCAACAAGCGAATCACCAAGTTGGCATTTTCCTCCACACTCTCTCCTGAAAAGGTACAAAGAGTCAGAACATGTGCACTCCCATGTATGCTTATACAAAAAGTGAAAAGCAAAGTCATTCTGTACTGTACCATTGACCCAAACACAGAATCGTAGGAAGTCTAGATATCTCTCTCCTTCCACTGGATCCCATCCCAAATCTGGGTATCCCTTCTCCACTAGCTCAGAATTGGACTGGAGACCGCATCGAGACAGATAGACTGCAATCTTCTCCAAGTAGTGTTCTCTGAAAGAGTCAGGATAGGTCTGTCTCAGTATAAGAAAAAGGAGAAAAGCTGAGCAGAAAACTTTGCAAAAGTTACAACATAAAAGGCTAGGCATATGGCAATAGTATTTTCTTCACGTCATAATTATGCTGTGATCCTTACTACTTCAAACTAAGGTATCAGAAATGAGTGTAACCTTCATGCACCATTTTAAAGGTAATTTTTGTTATATCGTTCACACCTGAGTGCAAGGGCAAGTTCTGTGTTGTCCATCACCGAGGAGTATGCGACATCTAGAGGTGTGCTTCCCCTAAGAGATGGACGGGCAAGCAAAATGTTGCTGTTTTCCAACAGGAAGGCAAGGTGGTCAAACATGGCCTTCTGGTTCTGCCTGGAAGTGCGGCAGAAGTAGCAGAGGAAGCGGCAACATGCCACCACCATCTCATGTGATGTATCCTTCTTCTCCACCTCCTGTCCAGGAGATGCTGCCTGTGTCTGAGTATCGCTTTGAGCCTGCGCTCTTCGACCCAATGTGTTCATCATAACTGCCATTACATTCTCATGAAGGCGGAGGATTCGGATCAGGTCTGGGTGCTGAAAAAATGTGCGGTTGTTCACCAAGGCCCTGAAAAATAAGCAGACATACAAAATTGTACATGTTGCCACTTTGATACTTCATTATCAAAAGGGAGGAGTAAAACATCAGAAAAGAAGGTCAAGCAGTTGCTGTAGTACGGCCTTGTATTGCATACAGTACTTGAACAACTTTTATTCCTCTCATCCTATTCAGCACAATATGGGCAGTGCTTTTCCCAATATAAAATATTCTTCTTTTCTAGTTTTAAAAAACTCAGTGTATATTGTGTATTCAGAGATATTACTTCATGAAGGGCTGACTTTGACATATGGTGGAAACGAGCACTAATTCAATAATTACCAAAGAAGAGTCCTCATCAGCTCCTCTTCATCCTGGGCCATTTGGACAGGCAGCAGTGCTCTAATGCGACTCAGTCCTACCCACATCTTGGAAATATCTTCTTTGGTATTGCAGCTGATTACGTAAGTCTTCTCCAAAGCTCGGATCAGTTCACCCACTGTATCATACTGACGTAGCAGTAGCCTGCAAAACATAATTAGATAGCAGACAAAACCAAAAAAAGGGTGTAGTAAGACTTACCCAAACATTTCTCGAACAAGTTTGGAAGTTTCAATGACACTCTCCTCCGCCCATGATACTATAGTTTTTATCAGTACCTTGCGGAATATTTCTGAAAGAAAGTGTGTGTTTCAGACAGTACCGGGATAACTAATGTTACACACACAAAATACTCACCCTCTGGTGTCTTTTTTGCTGGTTCCTCCTCCACCACTTCAACCTCAGCAGGCACTTCCAATCTCTTCACCAAGTTCAGAACCTGAGCGATCTTCTTGAGACCTGATGGTTTGGCTGCTTCCAGTGCTGCAGCTTCCTGTGCATTATTATCATTGAAAAATGTGGTCTTCACCTTTTTCACCAAACTTAACAGCCAGTTGAATCCACTATAAGTCAGCTTGTAACAGAGAAAGGCTCATGCAACGTCAAGGGAACTATAACACACTTGGGTAACAGGGTTTTTAATTAGCAGTCGCCAGTCGCATTTTGCTACTTAAAAATAATTATCAATTGGCAATCGAAATGAGATATCCAGTCGTCACTTTTGGTGACTAGCTTTTAGACTTTTTCTCATCATCGAAAAAAAGTCTTATAGAATGGCTCTGTCTGTCTGTCCGTCTGTGTACAGGTATCAGGGCCCCAACCGCAAAAGATAGTGACAAACGGTTTTCATATTTGGATTAAGAGTGACCTAAATAGGTGTCATAAACTCATAATCACATTCCGGTCACCTGCCACTTCCGGCTTTCCGGGTGCACTCTATCTGCACAAGTCTACTTTACACGTAGGTTATCATTGCATTTCGAAATCAGTTTCTGTGGGTTCCTGACCAAGTGTGTCGGGGATTTACCCAGGCTTTTCGTGACCAACTTTCGGTGACCTGCCAATTCCGGTTTTTTGGGTTCACTCTATCCACACAAGTCCACTTGAAAGTATGAGAAAAAGGCTATTCTAATCATGCTCACGTGATTTGTCACTCTTGTGTCCTCCCAAAACTGCACTTCTGTCAATAATAATATTATTTCTCATATTCTGGTCACATATTTTCAATATGTTTCCTGTCGAAGCTCTTGGTGACTCAGTGGTGTTTGTGTCGCCCAATTAACAATCAATATTGAAAATGTAACATCATGTTTAAAACAAGAATGACGACTAGATATTTAGTTTTGGCGACCCACACCTTGGTTTCAGATGCCACTTGGCGACCTGCTTATATGTCTCAGTTTCGGGGGAGGTGTGGTGGCCGAGATGGTAAAGTCTCGGCTTGCTGAGTGAAAGGCCCCAGGTTCGATCCCGCCTGGGGAACTTCCTTTCACCTGCGTCGGGAGGGTCTCTGACCTGCACCAAGGAGGCAACCTACCCTCCTGGGGAACAGCACATGGCCCAAAGGCTAGGCCATTGCACCTGCACTAGTGTCCCCTCCCCAACAATCCCTATCCCTACCCTATATCCCGAAAGTCCTTTCACGGAGATTGAAGTAAAATGGAAAATTATTTATAAAATGGTGGTAATCCACTCCCCTATAATCCCCAATCGGGTTATCACGGGGTAATAGAAATAAAATATAAAATAAAAAAAGATGTCTCAGTTTCAAACACTGGTGGTTAACAACACTCACAAGGAAGACATTAAATTAGGGATCTCAGATCAAAAGCGGCCAAGTCCACTTGGCAAGATGGGTCATAAAGTGAGCAAAAACTGATGATTACTTAACTTTCACTGGTACAATCATGAAACTTTTCATGTCCATGTTGCCATAGCTCAACTACATATTCAAATGTGCAATTAATACTAAGTGACATTAAAATACATAATTGATGCACGTATTTGTGTTACACCCCAAAAATGGTCTTGGTCGTTTTTTTATCTCAGACTCCTCAATTCCAGACATGAACAATCACAATTTTTTGTAACTCACATCTTCTGCAGCAGCCTCTTCTTGCAAGGCAGTCAAGGAAACCTTCCCCATAAGTTCATCATGGAAACTACGAAGTTTTTCACGTAGCTCATCAGCAATATAGTTCTCCTTGTCTTCTTCCTCCAGATTTTTGAATCCCAGAACAGCATTCATCTGAAATGTTACCACTTCTGTAATTACTCTGTACTCTCATATGTTTACTATCCTCATTGAGAATCATTATGAAATATAAGCAAACCTGCTCGAGTGGTGGACAGCGAAATTCTCTTGTCTTCTTGGCTGCAACTGCAGATGGCAAGTCAGACTGCTTGATTTCATTGTAGCGACGAAGCTGGTCCTGTTAAGCAAGAAATATTTATATCTTGAGTAATTGTAAGATGGCAAAGAATACTCATGCATAAAGTAACATTATAACAACAAAACTTCCACAAGCTCAAATGATATGTTATTAGGTAGCTTACAACTTGAATTTCTCCAATAAAGTCATGACTGAAGGCAACTGTTGCTTCAACTCTATGCCTAAGCTGAAGATCGGAAAGATGGTGCAGAAGGTAACACATTTGAAGCTTGACTCCTTCCGCCAGAGACATCTGCAGAAGGCCCTTCCTGTGCTCATCTTTACCCTCTTTGAACACAAGAATATAAAAAATTCAATTAAATTATTCATTCATCATGTATAATAATAGCATTGTCACTATTAAATGATGCTCACCCCGATCAAAAGTAGAATCCCATGTCTCAGGATCAACCATTATCAGCAATTGTTGAATATCTTCATCTGACAGGACTCCAACTAGTAGCAGTTTGTCCACCAATTTCAAAAGTGGTCTATATCATTAAGTAAAACTAAATTAATCTCTGTAAAATAGCAAAAAATGTAGCAAATATCTCAGAAAATACTAACACAAAAAGATTTTCGTTGCTCCACCCAATTGGATCCCTGTTGTGAACTTGATTGATGGCCACAGCCTCTTCTAGTGAGGCCATCACAAAATCCCTGACGATGTGCAGAGGGAAAGCTGGAGTGCTCAGTTGCTTGACATTCTCCACTTTGTCACTATCATAGAAAAGGAAGATTAAACAAGGGATATGTTTTAGTCATTACTGTATATTGTGAACAGCATTTAAACAATCACTTACGAAATGGTGGTTGTAGCCATTTGAGGCCGGACTGACTCAATTCTCTGGGAGTGGAGGCTGTGGCGCATCTCTTCATCCTCATAGAGGTCTTTCAGCTCTTGGCTCAGAGGTATGATGTACTCATTCTTGCAAACCTCCCTACAGAAAATAATTGCCTGCATTCAGAATTTGAACATTTATTTTGTTTCTTCATCAAGCACGGATCTGTGCTACGCAAATGCCCCTGTTACCCATGAGAAAGACACACTTAATCAAATGACTTTGGTCTTATTCTCCGTCACAAGTACGTATATACACGCAGGTGGACATCATTATGTCCACAGTTTATGTTATTGCCAGTATCAGTAAACACTAAATAATTTTGTTTGATATATTGAGAACAAAATAATACGTGTATTATAAATTACATAACAATATGTAAACAGCTTACCACAAATTCTTAAAATCAAGAACTGAAAGGATCTGTGGAAATATGGCACAGTCACAAATTAATTCTTCAAAAATTATCAGTAATACACAAGTTAACTTTCAAAGCATCGAATCAGTTTGAGATTTTTAAAATACTGATATTACTGACTTAGAAATCAGGATTACTTTTCATTAGCACTAGTACAGGATTTCTGCACACAGTACCTTTACCATATAGTACTTCTACGTGACACACATTATGACAACTTGAGGGGGCACATTACCTCGGGTCACCACCCAGATGAGTTCCACAGCTGCGTGTGGGCAGGACATTACAAAAGGTGAGCTCTATCCAACCCTTACATTTTAAAGCCCCTCATAGAGTCACCCAATAAAAAGAGTGCCAGGTTGAGTCAGCACAAAGGCAGCATGCTATGTGTTTCAAGACGCAAACTCACATGGTGTTGGCCTGAGACTCCAGGTGAAGGGAAATGAGCAGGTCATAAAACCCTCTCCTGAGTGGTCCAGACATGTACTCAGCTTGAATGGCATACAGCAGTTGCTTCTGGTCCACATAAGCACATAGAGAGTGCGCAGCCCTGTAGTTGGACTGGTAGCAGAGAGCAGAGTAGAGAGTCAATGAATGGTAATGGAAGCTGCAAGAACAGAAGCACCACATTGTGATCTCAGTTGCTTGCTTCAAAAATTGTAATCTGGGCTATTTGAAAAAGTGCAGATGTCAGTAGCCTACTATACAAAGCTGCTTGGTATGTATCAACAGTCCAAAAAGAATTGTCCCTCGCGTCGAGCGGGCAGCCAGTTAACTGGTTCCTTTCATCCTGACGCGTGGCTGCCCGCTCGACGCGAGGGACAATTCTTTTTGGACTGTTGATACACCCTGCTGATTAGCATCTTCAAAACTTCACAAATATTTCTAGCTTATGCTTTAATGACCATATTCTGACATCTGCCTTGCACACATAAAAGTTCCTATTTTGCTTCCTGATATCACACCTCAGTAATCTGTCCATTTCTATGAGTTCAAGAATATCAATGCATCTATCCTCTTCTGGGATATGCAATGCAAGCATGGCCACTGGATCCTCACACAGCATGCTCCATCCCCGAAGATCAGACAGTTTGAGAGCATGCACTCGGAGGAACTGATTGGGAACCCGGGCCCATTGGTGGGGTTGCAGGCACTGAACCTTCAGTCTTGGAGGGAACTGCAAAAAACAAAATTCATGTGGATTATATTAGTTTCCATTAAACAAGCATTTTGCCACCATGAATACAAGATATGAGAATCAGAACCTGTGGCGAAACATGTTTCCCAGAGCACTGAAGCACAGCAGCAGACAATGGAAGAGTTATTGGAGTTCTTCCTAGCTCAACCTGGAGCATGTCCTTGCTGGTGGCTTCCACAAATATAGCTGGGAACAACTTCGTACCAGCCTCCAACTGCAAAATAATCAACACAAGCATTTCAATAACAATGCATTTTTTTGTGCCATTTTTCATACACATACTGTATGTAACACAAATAAGTTCTCTGACCTGGTAACAATGCTTGGTGTCCTTCCCCTCACACTGGAAGGTGAGCTTCCCAGTGGCAGCATCAATAAAGCAGCCAATAAACATTCCCTGTGAGGCTCCTTTCCCAGAGGCATCATTACTGACTTCATTGAACAACTCATCAGCCCTGAGCATGTAGCAGCTGTGCCTTTCCAAGCCATCAACTTCACAATCCCTGTCATCTAGGGTACAGATCCTCACGGTCCGCACAATATTCTGGTTGAATGACTTGCTGTGGATGTGATAGTGAGTTGTCACCCATCCAACATACACATGAGAAGGATCCTGACCAGGGAAAATCCGCACTCCATAAAAGTACTCATTTATCAGCTTCAGACACTCAGCATCAAATAGCTCTTCTTGTTCGCCCTCTGCCGGAGGACCTCCTAAATCTGCACGGTGCTGTCCAGGTGATGGAGGACCTTTTCCCCTCTCTGGTACAGCAGGAGGAATCAGCTTCATGTTTGACTGGGACAAACGGACCTCACGTGGGACCCCCATCCTCTCTGAGGGTACCTCCAAATGGTTCGTGCCAGGTGATCGCTCTTCACTGGTCTCCCGCTTGCTACGGCTAAAGAAGCGAAATGGTGACTTTCCTCGCTTCTCTTTCTTGTCCTTCGCATCACCTCGGTCCTTTCTGCGCCCACGGTCATCTTGGTCCATCCTGTTAATTTCTAGGTCAGAGGAGGAGCGTTGCATTCCCTTCCCTGTTCGGCCCATGGAAGGCCCATTGAACATTTCATAGCCATTTCGGTCAGGCTGGCCAGATACGGACCCTCTACGAGAAGGACGGCGAGGTGGAGAAGACATAGAATCATCTGCTTCCACTGCATCTTCAGAATAGCCTCTCTGAAGGTCTGCAATGTTGAAGAAGGTGAGTAACATGCACTTGAATCATAGGTTGACCTCACAAAAGACCTACCTTTAATATCACTGATTGAGAACCCAGACTTCAACATAGTCTGCTCCAGCTGCCCTGGCGTTCGAGTGTAGCTTTCTGCTTTTAATCGATGCTGACGGATCCTTACCTCCTGCCAGCGGCGAGTCTTCTCATCCTCACTGGAAAATAATTCATTTATTGAGTCTCAGCAGGTGGAGCAATATACGAAATGATGCAGAGTATTTCCAAACGAGGTTCTAATATTATAAAGGTATATTTTAATCATTTTAAATTGTCGCAATCCACAGTTATCTTTCTTCTTGGCTCTAGTCGCAGAAGGGCATGGAAGTCTGTCTAGCCATACAGGCATAAATACATCCTGTGGGCAAACCTGCACTCCTAAACCTCCTGATTGTCAGGTCAGTAGTTAACCCACTATGCCACTGTCTCATTCCAGACATTTAGCTACAATTTATAAAAATGCAGCACTTACTCAATAAACTCTTCCTCACAGCAAACTGGGAGAGACAACCTGAGGAACTCCCAGTTGGCCTTCTCCATGGTCTCAAAGGTCTTGTGGCTGATCTTCAAGGTTGGGGGACTATCACCTCCTGCTGGGATGCGGTTCACCTCAATTCTAGGATCAATCATTTCATCACAGTTCTCAAAAATCGCCTGGTCTTTGGTGTACCAGAAAGTCATGGGTCGCTTCATGTTCCTGTAAGAGAATTGCCATGTGTAAGCCATACACTATAACTGAATTTTAAGTCGTGAAGAATCTCAAATAATCAATGGATTTTAAAATACCATCGATGAATTATATGCCTGAAATAAATTTCATTGCGAATCAACACCATTTTGACTCAGGCAAGAACTATTTATGAAGTAGGCTAGCTGAGTGCATGAAAAGGCATATCACAAAATAATTATATGTCCTCTAGAAAAAGCTACTTACACGCAGAACGGCTCGTATCCTTCCTGCAGGCCACATGTGGTGAAAAACTTGAGGAGATTAACATCGTGGCCAAAGATCAGTCTGGCCTTCTGTCCAGCTCCCAGGGTTAGGGCAGGGACAAACCCATCTCCTTGGACATCACAAAATGCTGTTTCGCTTCCCAAAGCATCCATCAAGAGTTCTCCATTCAGGGAGAAACCTGTAGATTGACTCTATATCATATGCAGATCTTTGGACATGGTATAAATCAACACTTGAAGTGTCTGTGTCTACCAAAAATTAACTACATCACAAATTTCTAAGTAATGTTACATATGAGCACTACGAAAATGTTCCTATGAATTAATTTGCTGATAAAAACTTGTGTCAAACAAAAGTACTGTACTGTGATGCCATGCAAAGAGCTCATTTGCACTGCATATTACATTGCTGGCTTATGTACCACAGTAAATGCTAAAGTGTAGCACAGTCACTGAATCGTGCCCAACGATTATGTCCCTTCATAAACGTTCATGAATTGTTGGTGAAACATTTCAAACTACTTGCTCAAAAGGAAAATCAATCTACAAAGTAAATATTGAGATTGAGAGCATTGTACTTCAACATCCAGAATAACATTGATCAATACCATGTCTTCATATAACATTACCTTACGATTAACATGAATTGTGTTATGGAAGAAAAAATCGAGCATGTCCAAACAAAACATACAGCACTAATGCAGGCAACACTACAGTGGAGCTTGGGAAAGAGTTAGGTTCAAAAACTTACTGATGGTTCTGTCAATCAAATCGAGGAACACTCCAAGCACATCCCCAACCTGCCACAATTTTCCACAGGATTCTGCAGACCCAGAGTGCACTTTCTCTTCCTTTTTTACATAGTTTTGGAGTGCACAGCAAATGAAAAAAGGGGGTGGAAAAAGCGTTAACACAACACATCAGCACCGGGCAAAAATCACACTTGTGGGATCAAACAGTTCCTCAAAAAATGTTTATAAAAAAAACAGGTGTTGCAGTGTAGGAGATATTGAACTTGGAGCAACCAAAACAAAACTCTGCACGCATGTGTAATGACAAAAAAGGGAGTGATTACTAAATTAGTCGCCCTTGATTTTTGCTTTCCGCTTACTTACTGATGGTTTTATCGTGCACATCAAGCATACAGCCCAGAACATCTCCCACTTGGTACTTTCTGCCACAGTGATCGCTTACACCGCTGTGCACCTTTGCAGCCTACACACATGTGCAAAAGATTACGGCTCAATTATGCAGGCAAAGAAGAACTAAGAATTTACTTCTGGAAAGGTTGTCTGCACCAAAAAATTGGCATGAATAAATACACTAGGTTGCATATAAAATAATAAGATACAACAAAGTCTGGAGTATCATCTCAATCCCTGTAAAACAAAAGCATGAGCAACAGAAAGTAGAAAATAATACCACACACTCCAACATATTTAGTTCCAACTTACATTACTCATTGCCACGAGAATATGCATGTAGAAAGGGAGTGATGAAGTGGTGCAAACCCAGGAAACATTTCAAAATTAATCAACATATCCTACGTGTCATGGCATGTACTGAATCGTTTCCTTCTCAGTAGTTTTTGGTCTAATTCAACAGATAAGCACATTATACAGTCAAGAGCAACATGACACATAGCAACATACCTACACATCTCAGGATCTTTCTCATTATAAATTATTTTGAAAGGTAACAGAGCTCTTTTCCTATTATCATAAATGACACTTCCATCAGGCATATGAATACTGGAAGGGTAATAATGTAACTTGGAACTTCAAAACAATTATTGGAGTTTACATTCTATTTTGCTATCTAAATGTGAAAAAAATACATCATCAATTATTACACATACACTACTAAGGATTCTACCTCACGTACGACCCATACCACCATCTTATACTCATTAAACTTCCTAGTAATAGTTAGGCAATATAGTTTTCAACAATACAAATGCATTACTACAAAAATTTACCGAAGTATTTGTAATTATTATCAATGCCACATGCATAAAATTGCCAGAAGTGACAGATAAAAACATTTAGAAACTCAACTGAGCTAGTTGAATGAATCTTACATTGTTATAATTGTAAATCAATACGATATGTACAGTATACAACCTTGGAATGTCATGTCATTGGGCTTATTTTAAATTAGTAGCTCTGGAAGCAAGTAATAAAAATTCCTGGGAACTCACACTGTAGCCATCAAAAGCCCATGTGTATTCATCACTCCCGAGCTGACAACCTGGCGTGCAGTCCACACGTGCCCAGCCCACACGCATTGACCCAGCAGTCAACACATCCACCTCAAAATACCTGCCCAAAACGAAGACACATGGTTACTTTTGCAATCACACATTACCACCCTCACTCACCATTTCCCAGTGCTGACAGCATAGGTCTTTTCAACTCTGTATGTTCTGTAACTAGGCTGGCTTGACTCGCCTCTAGTTGATGCAAATGCTGTGAGAAAGTACATCAATCATAATGTGTCACACAACATTCATCTTTTAAGTCAGTTCTAGATGTTGCTTAAACATCTCAACTATTACTACAAGTATTTTATCACAGCAAACAATATGTAAAATTGCTTCACCATTGTCATGCGAGTCTCCAGTAGGCGGCTCAAGGTTGTACCCATACACCAGAAGGGTGCGTACAGTCTCACTGGCAGTGTCTCTGTTAGCCTTCTTGATAGCATCATCCACTTTTGAGTATGGAACCAGATGTGGACTCCTTTTCATATCGGGATCCTCATTAAGACCATAGGTCCAACCCTCCTGAATGCGCTCTTTGGCCCAGATGTTGTGTGTGTTCTCTGCCAGCTGGTCTACTAGCTCCTCCAGCTTGGTGGTAAGGGTTACAGCACTCAGATCCAGGGGAGCTGGCTTATAGCCATTTGGTTGCAAGAAGGGCTCAGCAGGGAGGCGGACACTCTTTATTCGGGCAGGTGGTTTGTCCACTGTAATGTGGTAGCCCAATGCGAGGACAGTCCTGAAGGGAGAGAAAGGTTATAGCATTTAAACAATCAAAAGTATTCCTGCAATAAGGTGAATTGCCATCTTCACACCAGTTAATTTATGTTACAGTCTAAACTGGAGTACAACTTTTAAAAAGAGCATATTAATACAAGAGTTGTAACCTTTACATATGATATGACCTTTAGATATTTACATTTAGAAATACTTTGCAGATTCCAAAGGTTAATATTTGTGTATAATACATGTGCAGACTGTGCAGTATACAGTATATATCAATCATTTTATTTTTAAGTGCACACAGACTTTTAGGAGGCCTATCGTACTTGAGAGTCTGTAAAGCCAGCTGAATGTCGTATCGTTTCTCGGCAGGGGGAAGTCGCTCGAATTGTATTAAACATGGATGTGTGTGGTCAAAGTCATCTCTGTACTCCCCATAGCGCCAGCCTGCATCAATCTTGTTCATAGCCCACAGCTCATGGATGTTCTCAGCCAGCCGGTCACGAATGTTCTCGATGTAGTTGGGAAGCATGATCTGTCAGTAACAATGCAAATGAAATCAAATAATTCAGATTGACATGTGATGCATTGATTATTACCGTGGAAGTGTCGACTAAATTTGGAACAAAGGCAGAATCATCTTGCATCTGTTGTGGGCCCATGAGAAGCCCCTTGGCTAGATCTCCAAAGAAAAAGCAAGGGTCAATCCTCAGCACTTGATTGGGAAGCAAGCTTTCCACTAGTGGTGAGTGGAAGTCTGGAGGAGCATAGCGTATCCTGCCTTGGTCTCCACCATAAAGGAAGCGACAGCTAAAAATATACATTAAAGAAAAGTAATTAGTTAAGTATGAAAACTAGACCTGAATAAAACACAAATATTTGTTTCAAAATTGTATTCAAAATTTTGCAAATGTGAAGGTTCACTACTACTGTAATTTAGCACCAGTGTCAGTTAACATTGTTTACATTTTTAAATTCATCAGGGACAGTTCCTCTAAGAAAACAGATGTTTCAAATAGAACACTTTGGGAAACGTTAACATTATTCCTATCCACATCAGTGTTAATGTGTTATGCAGAGTCAACTTATCTACTAATACATATCTTTTTAGTATGAATTTTACACAACACATGAATCTTCATTATCTAAAATAAATATAGACTACATGCAACAGCTTATCAGTCAAAATTTAACTACACACCTGAGCTTGGCAGAGCAGCTGATGACAGGGAAGAACATCCCATCTAGATTGAAATCCCGGAAGCACCCTTTCACTTTTACTCCATTGAGGTAAAAGGTGATGATTGGCACAGTCAGGTCAAGAGCACATCCAATCACGTCGCCCTTTCTCAAAAATGGTTCTGGTGGCTCCGGAACCACCTGAGTGCAGCGACCACCTGCAATGGAAAAAGCTAGGTAAGACCCTGGATAATGTTGAAGAACCTACGTTTGAATAGAAGATCGCAGATTAATTCTAAATTATTTTTAAAATATTTAAATAAATGCAGTAAATTTTGAAGCATTTCATATGGTGACATGAAAATTTTCTGATTTTCCCTCAAATTGTTGCATAAACTTCTGTGTGAAGAGTAACCAAAGAAATGCTCAATGCAAATGTCACTTTCGAATCAACTTGAGATCCTGGTATTTCCAGAACGTAGCTGCCCACCTGTCCATAAAAATGATCCATCAAAACTGTACGAGTAAAGGTCATCTCCAACACCATTCCCTCCCCATTTTTCACCACCTCCTGGATAAGGAACATATCTGCAAAAGAGTCAAAATGAAATTATGTTTTTACACACAATGTTATAAAAGGGAAATGGAAATAGCCATACCCCATGGTGTTGGCCCAACCGATCCTCAAATGTGGTGGCATGTGTGAAGCTTGTTCGATGTGGTCGAGGGTGACTTCAAAGTACCATTGCTGGTACATGGCTGAGCCTTCAACCTTGCCCACATAAATATTTGGCCTCATGCTGTAAATTAAAATGCCCATTTTAAAATGCAGTGTTGAGAATCTGTGTAGTTCCTTGCCTAATATTCAAGCACAGTGGAATCTTCTTGTCGGAGAGTACTAATGTGAAACGATGGCACCACATGTCACTACTACACACCTTGCCACGTGGTCCACCAATTGAGTCTGCAGCAGGAGGCTCTTTCCGGGCAGCAGGAAGTCGCAGATGTTGTTCTGGGAGCTTCTGACAGCAACCCCATTACCAACGCACAGGGAGCACAAGACATCCAAAACCTTGGGATCCCTCCCATGCTTCTCCAGCAAGGAGATGATGACCTTGATGTGCTCATCCCTCATCATGTTCAAGGCTTCTGGAGAATCAATCAGGATGCAGTGAAGCACATCCAGCATTCCTGTGCCCTCCCCTGAGGCCTGTGATCCAAGGCGGCTAAACAGCCAATTCAGGCGGACGGAATTGGCAAACTGGGCGCAGTTGGTATGGTTTCCGTTTATAATTGCAGCTGGGGAAATATAATTTTCATATTATCATTAACTCACTAAAGTGGGAATTAAAAATTAACTCCCATGTGACCTTACAAATAAACTATTTACCTAAAATGGTCAGTTTCATAAAAATTCATTGTTATTAAAAAGGCGACCCTGGTAGTGGCATAATTGCCATGTGATCGCAATCACATTTAGGAAAGCTGATTAGTACGAGAATTTCACAAGTTCTATGAGCTAAATTCTATGAGATAGGTTCCTATATCCATTTAATAAACAGCCCATCTCTACTCTACCAAATTATGCTGGTATTAAACATCCAACTTCATACCTAACAGCTGATAGAGGTACCCAGAAATGACATCCCAGTGTTGTCCGATGGTGTCTGCAAGAGCAACCAAAAATCCCTGCGAGGTTATAGCATTCATCTTGTCAATGGCATCCAGGATGAGATTAAGAATTCCTTCCTCTTGAAACAGATCCTGCCTGTTCCTCAATGCCCTCAGATGATTCTGCCTCTCCTCATGTTCTGAAAGCAATCAAATTGTCAATAAAAAGAAACTCATCAAACAGCCTTTTCCACACAATCATATCAGCATGAAAGTATACCCATGTTCTCCTCTGGTTGTGCAAAGTAGTTTATGAGATCCTCCAGACACATGACCACTTCTGCAAGGTTGACTTGACGAAAAAGAAGGGATGCTCTCCGGTTCACCTGGAGATTGTCCAGACCTCTGCAAGTGTAAATAGTGAATGTGTAGTCTACAGATATCAATGTGCAGGCTTTAAAATCCCTGAACAACACTTGATTAAAAATTCTACAATTAACTAACTTACTTAATGAATCGGGTGAATAGGGAGCTGCACTTTCGGATGACCCTGGCTGTCCTGGACTCTTCTTCCTGGCTTCTGCTGAACTCAAGACCATCATCCATCTTTCCTTCCTCCAAGAGGACAGCCTGTTTCTCTTCCACTTTTCCCACGCCCTTCTTCTTGGTCTCGAAGGTCTTGTAGGATAGCCACAGGCTGCTCTCCGCATGCTGCACTATCACAGTGCTGTCTCCGTACTTTATGACAGGTGATCCAATCACTTCCAGATCCTTGTCTTCTAGCACTACTTTATTGTCATCCTTTTCAACACGCAGATGGAAGGCAGTCAGGCCCAGATTAGCTTCATCACTAGATGTAAACGATGCCAATTAATAAGCAGCACATAAACACTAAGGAATTATTCTGAACCCCCAAGAGTGAGCAATGTAAACCCATCTCTCAAAAAGTACCAACCGATGTATTAGAATAAGTTCGTTGTTTTCGTTCGTGCCGAGGTATCGTCCAGTTGTGATGTGTCGAATACGCATTGGATGGTACCAGTTGATAAATCCTCCCGACCATTTCGTTCTGGCCAGTTCCAAACGCCATAATGATCGAGCCTGGGTTACCACACTTCCACCTTCGTACACCACAATGCTATATTAAAACAGGTAAAACGTTTGATAATTAAACAATTGACACATCAGTGGAAATATAATTCCACAATTCCAGCCCCACCCATCTTACTTCTGACCCGGCTGATCAGCCCAAGTGGATGGGATTGTAAGGCACTCATCACCACCATGGAAGAAACGCAAAACTTCACCACCAAACACAAAACCTGCAATTTAAATTCCCTATTTAATAAACTGTACACTTTTTAAAATCCTATTTAATAAATGAAGTGTGTTAAACTCACCAACATATTTAGCTTTGCTAAGACCAGTTCCAAAAGGCTGTACAGACCAGTGTGTGACGTGGAAGGAAGCATTAACAACAGACTGGTCATTCTCTTTCGTCGTATGCTGAAATATGAAAACATTGTTATACATTCGCAAAATGTAAGTGCTGCAAAACATTTTTGTCTATTTCCTTAAAAAATTAACACTCACCAAGTATCGTTCAGTAGCAACAGAAACTAAAATCAAGTCATCTCCAACCCGGACTTTCTCACCCTCTGAGCGTTGCTTTGAGGCAGGATGAACAGTCCACCAACACGCCTCCCCTACAATGCACGATAACATAAATTATTCTCGTACCTGATAAATGTGGCATGAAAAACATCCATAACCCGCTTATAAAGTTTGTACGCAATCCACACCAAGAGCCTGGCATACACGTTCATAATTTATCTTCAAGATTGTATCTGTCACCACAAGCCATAAAAGGCAGCCCAATATGTTATTATAATATCTGTCACGAATAATTTCACTTAATATTTTTCTGTAGCGTATCTTGACCTCTTCAGCAACCGCTTCATCCTATCTGCTATGCAACCAAATCGTCTCAATTGTTCACCATGCAGTATCCAACCGGGCGCATACTACAACCTTGGCTTAAATTACAACCCAGTTAGAACCTATTTAATTTCGCATGCACCAACCATAATTTTAATCTCTCTGTACATCCCAAGTCCAACTACCCAGTGCATTTTTTAAAAAAAATCGTTCCCAGGCTGCGACATCCCTCCAGGGCATAACAAATTAACAAACTCTTCGCGCCATGATTAAATTTTGATCAACACTCCAGGGGGTCCGCCGTCACTCCCGTCACTCCCGTGGTACTTACCCAGTGTGCCTAATCGACATTACCTTCAGGGAGGTTCTCGCTTGAAAGGAAGCAAAAAAACACGCGACCTTCGCAGAACGGAATAACCCCCACCTTTTATGGCGTCTCTTCACCACTTTTTACTAAGGGAATGAGTAGGATTTATACCGACCCGTTTCTATAAGACTATGGCCTACTAGCCTTTCAGTCTGAACCGGTTCTAACCTATCACGACAAACTTAAGCCCAATTACCTAGGGCCTACTTTGCAGAAATTACGCCTCTAAAATCCGGGCGAAAATCCGGAGCCCAGGGTATTGTATGAATAATTTGCCGATTATGCAAACAGGTGTTGCCACTTTGATTTAATACGTTCAGTACAGTCACGTTTCTGAATTTTGCAACCCTTCGATTCGGTATTGATCACAACCAGTTTTTTTCAGCGTAATATGCTACATACAGAAAGGCTATGTAGGCTATAGAAAAAACTATTATGTGACTTTTTTATGAAGGATAAATGCGGTACCGCTCTACACAAATTCTATCATGGAGTATGGTAGCGGTACTTTAAACGCACACACTGCAGACAAATTGAATGCCTATCGTTTTCAAAAGCAAACAATGTCACTCAACAAAGGTCGCACCCTTTTCAGACACAAAAATGAAATCGAAAAAGAAAAAAAAAACTACAAAGACAAATGGCAAGTCTGACAACTTCCAAGGGGGTACAGTATACTGAAATATGAAGCTACGGATCAATGTCGTCCGGCTACATCTCGTGAGACATTAGAAGAAAGGTCTGTCAGCATCTGGTTGAAATTTCCCCCGAGAGTTTGCATCTGAACTATTGACCAAAATAATAGTCGGCCTGGAAGCAGCAGGCGGGCCTCCGGTATCCCAGGGTTACTGGCTAGGGGGGGGGGGGGGGGGGGNTTGTGGGATGGTGGTGGGTGGGAAGGGTGCAAAACCGCAGATTAGCTAACCTCGTTTCTCATCGTAGCTGTCTACAGAATTTTTTTACGCCTCGGAATAGTTTTCATGCTCGAAATTAGGCCTGCTCCATGACCTATCGCGTGACTCTAACTGCAGACAGGGATTCACGTCATCGATCAATTCCGCTAATTTTTTAGACAAACATTCCAAAAATTTGTCCACGTGCATCAAACGTGGACCATAAAGCGCCATTGCGTTGCGAGAAAACAACGGGAAACTCTGGTTTCAATAGCGTTAAAGTTTCAGATTGTCCCGTACAATGTGTAATTAGAGGCTGAGCACAGCCATTTAATTTTTATGATGGTAAACTAGCTGTGGCACACATGGTGTAGCTACTCTGGAAACCTCTTCCATCCCTTTAAAGCCAAGCTGTACCTTGAGAGTGCTCTTGTAGACCAACATCAAAGGACAATTTGTCGCTAGAAGAACTCGTCGAAAGGCAAGCAAGATACTGGAAAGACACACAGGCACGTTACTCCTCTTCACTCTCAACAACACAAAAAAAGATATTCATTCCAACAGTTTCTATTTTTTTATATATATATAATTACGTACCATGTTGCTGTTTTGGTGCCTCAGAAGTATGGCATTGCCATACAGTAAGGTACGATGTCCTGAACCGGTGCCCTTGCCCTACAACACATTGAATTGATAAATGTTATTAAAAGTCAATTTTTGAGTTAGAGTCTGTGTTAGTATATCGTGGTATGTTTAAATCAGATATGTAGCTACGCCTCTATTGTTCTTAACTATACATTTGTTAGGTAACAGTAGCCTACTGAAACATAAACTGTATGTAAAACATTACTAACACAATATACTGGGTAATTACTTTTCCAACTTTCTTTAAAGCACAAGTAGAACATATAAACGCAAAGGCGTCGCTAACATGGTATTAGATTACGACTTCTTTCGCCTCAAACGAGACTGCAAGTGTAATGCGCTCCGTAATAGGCTCACATTACACCCGCCATTTCTCATCACGAGTTGAAATTCAAATTTCCCTCTATGTACCCGCCCTGGCAATAAGGCTCAAGCAACACCCCTACTCAACGTACACAACTATTACAGGGTAATGGGCCTACAGCATTTACACAATCACAAACGACTTATGTCATATTTATTCGATTGACACTTCACAAATGGCCTGACAGGAAATTAATGAACGATTGAGCCACTTTAAAACACAGAGTTATATCATCCGTTGGCTGAAGGTTAAAGGCGCCTACACTTGTATACACACTCGTCAGAGACCTCTTTTGAGGAACAAACACAAAGTTACTGCATGTTGCTGTCATCCTTGGTCAGGACACGACCCCCGGTCCAGCAGCAGAGCCGAAGCAAAGAGGGCCGCCAGGTCAGCAGGGCTGACCTCCCCCAACACTTGAGGTCAAATTCCTGTATAATGCCAGCAGCTCATGCACAAGGCTCCAGAAGATATATCTATCTTTTTGTGTCGGGCAGTGCAAAACTCAGCATAAAGGCAGGCATCTTTCAACTTTCGCTAACGATTCAACCGAATTCATTCATCAGTCGGTCGATCCCCGCGAAGAGTCAAGACGACTGCAGCAGCAAGATTCAGTGTTGCAAAGGCTATAGATATTGGATTTCCCATATGACCACATCGATACTCAAAATGAAATGAAATTAAATGATACATAAAAATTAAACGATAAATCGGCGGGTGAACCAGAGATACGCAAATTTTATGCACATATTGTAATCGCCATTATTGGCGGGAGAGCGAACAAAAAAATTTATTGCAGATGCTTTTTCTGAGTTGTAAAGTGGAAACGAAAATGGTAAAGGATGTTGCTTATGTCGACAAATTGCAATATATCTGTCTGCCCGTCTGTCAGTCTGAATGAAATTATTCCAGGGAAATAGATCTCTCGTTTCCGTTCTGCTCATGCGGACTCAAAGTCCCTTCAGGCTCAAACCAGGAATAGTATACAGTCAGGCTCCACAAGCGTACCATACCTTTATACATAAATGACAGAATAAGTGTCGCCACATGAATCTGAATATCTCACATTCTGTCTAGTTGAAAACATCACTTTTTTATTACAAGTCGAGCAAATGGTATGTAAAAAAATTCATATAAGCCCTAAGTGCGATGTTATGTTTATTGTAGGTGTTAAATCACACTTTCGTAGACGTTTGCGCAGTTCTGGTTCACTTGAAATTTATATCTGGTCTTTGCATAAAATATTACATTGGTCTGTCTGGGGGCCAAATGGTTTTAACTTTTGCAACCAGTATTGGAAAAAGTCCAACAGACGGATTCAACGCTCTAACAAATGCGGGGATATACTGATGGTTCCAGAGGGTGGGCATCACGACAGAAGAAGAATAATAAAAAATTCCTTTCCATGTAGCACCGCGATAAATCCACTCCATGCCACATGCGCTAACTACTTCCAATACTTTCAGAGATATCTACGGGTGGTAACGGAAGATGCTCCATGGTATAAGTTCAGAGGTAGCTTCGATTGGCACCTCTGTATAAATATACCCGGTGGAGCCAAACTTCCTGTAACGATGCTGGATCCTTCCTACAGGTGGGTTAGTAGTGAAAATTGCCAGCGGTTTGAAGAAGATAGAGCATCAAGCTTATGGATTAATTAGATAGATGCGCGGCCTGAGACAAAGAGCTGCTCAAATTCATGGTACTTACAAGAGATTCCTTTCCCTGCAAGGAACAAATAGCAGCATTTTCACATCAGGCACACTATCCTATTAAAATTATTGGGACGCGCACTAATTCTAATAACTAGAGGGAGTTGGTATCTCTCGCCGATATCATGCGCGTCGCTAAAGCGCATCGCGTCAAGTAACGTCAAGAGATATCAATTCCCTAACTAAATTTGTCCACCAAAGTTAATAAAACCATACCAAGGGCAGTGGTGATTACAGGGTGCGATATGGGCACCAGTTAGGTTATATTTTGAGGGATGCCTCCAGAGAGTTCATCCGCATGAGGTCTTACAAATTAGTCCTAATTAGATGAAGGTTAATTGGGTGGTTCAAACCAGTAATCACGCCTCGTCTTCGCCATGAGCCACCTACCTGCCCCATTGATTTGTGCGCTTTAATGGACTCAGGTTCATTTTAAAGCACCTTTTCATCTAAACCAAAACCGATTATTTTGTGCAAACATCCTGAGCACTAAGGTTTACATAAGATTTCATCAACCGCTATATTTGAGTACATCTTGGATGAAAATTTTTGCAAAACTTTGCTTGACAAACCCTCCTACACATCCGGAAATTAAGCCAAAAAATTAATACACTTTCCGCTCATTAGTGTACTCATAGTCATAATAAAACACCACAGCCTGTCCAAGTTTGCAAGCAGTGCCACTACATGTTTTTGTCATTTAACCAATTTTGCTCCAATTTTCCTCCAACAAGCCCCTGCTGAAAACATCCTCCATGTAATTAATGTCTGCCACCCTCGTTCAGAAAACTCTGGAAGAGCTAGATAAGCGAGAAGAAAATCCCTCCAGCCTCTAATTTCATATAGGTTCTCTCCTTTTTTCCATTTTTCCTTCTTTCTCTACTTTCTCTCTCTCGCAGGCGCTAACGATCTTTCCTGTCTGAGATAGTCCATCACTATCTGCCTTCCTCATTCCCGGAATTTCAGTTTACAGCCTTTGGCGAGAGAAGCCCTTCAAAGCGAGACCCCGGCTGGAAATGCCTCCTGCTTCATTAGGTAAAGCTCTAACCTAAAGCCTAGTTTCCCTGTTCCTTCGAATTGACTTCAACCCAGTTGGTCTGGGTCATATGTAAACACCTTGTGAGATTGCTTTTCACACCATCGCAATGCGGTATTACCTACTAAGAGGAATATAAATCGGTAGTACAATACAAGAGCCATATTGGTAATAAATGTCGGAATAGTTGGCCGAATTATAATGCAAAGGAGTATAGGAACCCCCTTTGAGCATGTGCCCCTGCCACTCACAAAGAAGGATTCCAATCAATTGTGATTGGGAAACGTGATCAAAGTGCGTCCCAGATCTGCATTCAAAGCAGGTGTAATGAGATCCAATTTATTTAAAAAAAAATGGGACGCAAATATTCCTGCAAAATCGCTTTTTCATTACGTTCCATTTTAGTGCGCACAGACAATTAAACAATCATTTGCAGCGATTTCCAGTGAATCGATACAGTCAAAAAATTTTTAGCAAGGTCACTTAAATCATCAAATATTTTGCAAAAAAAATCAGGGCTCCCGCTGTGATAAATCAATTTCCCATGCCCCAGATTAATAAAAAAATCCTGCGTACCTCGCCCCTTTTCAATTCGATCTAGTACTATGCACCATTACGCATGACGCAATGCACCTAGATATCCCCCACAAAAAAAACCTCTCTAAAAATCCTATCCCAGCTGAATACACAACCGCTTTAAAAATAGTAAAACCGCTCCAACCTTCATCCCCGCAAACCCTATCCATTGTGTGAAATCTCCCATTGCATTTTAATCACATTCCCAGCCTAATGTGAGCCCGAATCTGTCTCCTAATTGCAACACATACATGTTGTACTTTACGAAACCTGACACCTTTCATAAATGCAATTACACCCTCATTCTTCTGCTCAACCTCCAAACATTTTGCACATTTGCCTCCAGGTGCAATTGCCCTGATTGCAACCTGAGGCCATCGCATTAATTATCCCTGAAGGTAGTTGAGTTGCAAATGTATGACCAACATTGACCACATAAAACTTGTAGTAGCCTACCGCATTGCAATTCCACCTATCGCAATGACTCCATCAATTGCATTAAATTGGCAACCCTCTAGAGCTGGGCGTGAGAAGTGTTACATAAAAGTTGGATAACCGAGTCGAATCGATCCACCAAAGAGAAGCTTGCATATAGCAGAAGAGGTGGGAGACCTCTACCAAATATCATGGGATGTTGTGCACTCACCGTCTCGCTTCCGGAAGCTGTCACCAGCTCCTGAAGAGCTCGTACCGACAAAGCCTGCTCGATCACAAACACACATTGCGATAGATCAGGTGGATAGTTCTGCAAATAAGAAGAAAAAAAAAAATATTTTGAATAACAGTATTTCATGGTCGCTTAGTTTCTATGATCGATCTAGTGTGACACTCACCTGCATTTAACCGTTTTATGGAGCGATTCATCACGCTTTTTGGTGTGGGTATGCTCAAGGTGCAGCACGACTGTCCTTCAACTAACCTGCATGTGTCAGGGGCAATTCGATACCCACAACCAGTATGTTGCATGTGCTCATATTAAAACGGCGACCATTGTGCGTTGGCATGTAAATGTTGTAAACGCAAATGAGTTATTACGGCAACACATGCTTTTTCGTCATAAACTTGACCGTCAGCTGGAGGCTCCAGCAGTAAACTTTCATCATACCAACTTTTCAAGTTACAAACAATGTGTTTTGATACCCTACAAAACTAATTTCATCACAGCTCAGAGCTTCAATTATTATTCCAGACTCCAACTTGCAAACTTCCTAAGCATTCGCGTAATCAACTATCCTTCTGGAATTGCTATATTAATTCGCAGGAAGTATGCCATGGCCAAATTAAACCAAGTTTGGCTCGCAAATCTTACGCCACACTGCCTTATTGAACACATGTCCTCCGGATGATCTCCAAGGATCTGATCCCAAATTTCAAGTCACGTGTATGACCCACTCAAAAATCCGACTTGCTGTCCATTTGAAAAGCTAATGTCAGACTTATGCAGGACTTACCTCCTGTTTGTGATGTCGGAAAACTAACCTGAGGTGGATGCAAATTATCGATTTCCCTTGGTCACAGCTGGGGAAGCTCTGAGAATACTGTCACACGCAAAGTGTAGAAGGTTTCACATGAATAAAACGGTTCTTCTTATGGGACCCTGCCTTTTTAGCAGGACTGGTATTGACCAGGGGTCAATCCGAGTGGATTTGCATTTAAATTGGGTGTTCAGCCCCCCAGTGGTATTTCACCCGAATGGTGCAGGATTCACAGGGGTTTTCCAGAATTTCGAGCAGGATTGTCTGGTACATATGGGTAGGCATAATTAATGAGTCTGGTTGAAGATTAGTTCCTCTATTTGCAAAAGAAAAATGGCGCTTTTCCTTCCGAAAAACCTTTTGTAGGAATTGGGTCATTTGCAGTGTTTCTTAATAATGTCAAAATACCTCCAGGACTCAATATGTCAGAAACGTGCCATTATCTTCATTACTATGCCTTTTGTGCACCACTTACTGATGGAACAGTGGGAAAAAAGAACTGACAGGCCTACTTAATAAATACGTTGAGTTCACTACCTTGACATTTGTACACGTGGAATAATTAGGGTAATGATTTACACTCCAGCAGTTCCGGGTTACCTGAAATCATGAAATCGTTACGCGCTTTAGTTGGAGTCAGATGACCACGTGACCGGAATGTCACTTGGATTATCCGCCTGCTGATTTGTGGTCAAAAATGTGACTGAATTGTATTACGCTGTCAACTATAATAGTGAAGAATTAGCCTCTGCACATATGCGCAATACGCCTATCCTAATCACTGGATGTGCCCAGTTAAATTATCGATTTTGACAGGTACTCCAAGAATACGCCTCGGTACACTATAATGCTGCAGCCCCCTAAGTACAAAATGATCACTACATTATTATTTGCTATATTGATTGAAGATTGTCACTGCACGAAGTTTTAAAAAATCCATGCTATCTCTTAATAATCCAGTCAATGTTCCTCTGAACACAGCCATTGTCATCCGACCGGAGACATCTTCATCTACCATAGCATGATACCCCCAAAGAAAACCGCAGGCCGAATCCGGCATAATAACCTGCCTATTAAAACAGTCCAGTACAGAAGCAGTACACAAAAGGTACAGCAGCTCAATACAAAATTTTGTTCTACGCAATCCTTATTGTGCAGACATCAGGCCACTCCGATAGTGCACAATAGAGTAGACAGGGTGCAAAGCGCGGCAACGTGGGGAGTCAATGTGTCCTTGTGTAGTCAGCATATAGTGGGTGGAATATTCGACCGCCATGATTTTCTCAGTTTCGCTGAACGAGTTCGCTCGATTGCACCTTTTATACGGCCAAATACCACCCATTCTGTCTATTCCACAGAAAGCGAGAAGATGAGAAAAATATATCAGCACAAAATGGAAACGAAAATCACATTGGCAAGGTTTCCATTTCAGGCACTACATACAGTATTTCAATTGAAGCATCCCTTTGAAGTTGGCGAATTTTCTATAGAAAATTCGCCAACTTCAAACGGATGCTTATCATATATGATAAGCTGTTTATCAGTATGCAGTTACCTACTCGGAATATCAAATGTTGTAGCTTGCAAAATAATGGGTTCCACCTTCTGAATGCCTTTACTCGGTGTAATATTACTGTTTGAAAAACAACTTCTTAAAAATTAACCCACACTTACAATTACAAGCCTAATTGCATAAAAAATTCCAGTAAATATTCACAATACATAATTAAAAATTAAATTTAAATTTAAGTTACAGTACAGGTATTTCACTATAAATTTGAACCACCTGAGTTGTTCCAGTAGAAACCTGGCAACATTAACGACATGAGATCCTTATAAGTAATAAACTCCGTCAGGTGTAGAAACCTGCAGACCGTGAAATAGCATCAAAGGCTTACCTTATCGGCAATGTTCTCCAGGAAGCAGTGTCGGTTACCAAAACCTTCAGCCGCCAAGCAGACTCGTTCGCCGGTCGCTGTACACGAAAGACATACCATGTCTTCCTGCAATTACAGAGAGTCCCAATTAGCGCAAGTCGTGCAAATCTTATTATTTAGGTTAACCTTTATTGGCGATATCGACTTTCAGCGTATGTGGACGACGTCCCTTGAGGGATACGTGTACAATAATGGATGAGCCCCCGTTTCATAGGTTAGCACAACACTATCCAATATTCATACAAATATGAAAGATAGGCGAGTATTCGATATTCAACAGCAGCCATGGATACCCGCAGGAATTTAGCACGGGGGATGGTAATGAAACTGGCTAAGCGGTTAAATTCATCCGAAACCTTGGTATATCATAACCATAACATTGTACGAGTTCACGTCATATAAGATACATTTATTCATAAAGTTGGTACCGTACATCAGTAGCACTTTGTTACTGAGAAAATGGTTGGGCTGTTATATTCTCCAGGCTATATTACGCAGTAACCTGGTTATGCATATACGAATTTTCAATTCTGCGGCAAACCTCGAGGCCGTAATGGGTCAGCATAAAACCAATAATAGACCGTATGTACGCATCACTTTATCTTAATATGAACTTTAAGGAACCGCAAATATTATGCATCACACAACAGAAACCAAACTGCGATTATAAAATTATAAGGACAATACAATGTGTATACCTGAATATGCAAATGTTGGCCCAATTAGGGCAATTCAACATCCACCCAAAAACACCTGCTCAGTATTCACTCAAAGGCTCGAATGCAGGCCATTAGACCTCCAAAAAAAGCATAAAATGCAAATTAGCCTGATAACCAATTCCCCTCGCACTAATTCAAATCCGCAGAGCTAAAACCCCCCCAACTAGTTTCGTCCTCTAACAAAGTTACCTCTGTCCCACATTTTATTAAAACCTTTTTAAAAAACCAGTCTGAGCAGAAAAAATTCGTCTCTCTTCTCGACAACTCATACTGTAGTTTTGGATGACGAAACAAGTGCCTAACATTCCATCTGACCTGAGGGGCACTTGTGCCAGAGAGATCTGGACTCTGTCCCAGTTTTGTTTGAAACCAGACGGAAGTGGAAACTCCAGTAGAAGTTGGCCAAAAAACCAATAGACTCCTGTGGACATTGGACTGAAAATCACTACCACTAGTCACTACAAATTGCAAGGATCCTCGCCTCCAACTTTGAACCTGTGATACTAAAACAAAAAGTTGTCTTCAACTTTCCTCTAAAAAATCAATCGCTCGCAGCCGAATCTAATTTCGCCGACTCTTGTTGATTCATCTGATTGCAGCTCCATATTATCGAGTGTGGGACATTGCCTAGGTATCTCGGCCAGGGTTAAAGGTTGCGATTTATTGCCCCCAACCCGCCCCCCATCCTGCGGGCATAACAGTGTGTTCCGCCAATGTCCCTATAGCGCTCTCCCTTGCGAAGCCAACAAAATAGCTGGAGAGCAGAAGAAGGATATTTATTTCGGTCCGCTAGATGAGCCTCTGCTAAATCCGGATTCCTAGGCCAGCACTGCAACTCTGGTCCCCCCCGCTATTTGGAGCACTTACATTTCCTGACGTCCCCAAACTCTTTCCCGACGCCAATATCCACTATATAGTATGAGTCAGAAAAAAACACTGCAAAATCTGGTCCATCCCTACCTTGTTTTGATCATAAAGCAATTTTCGGGAGGTTCTGGTTCGTCGGAGTTCTGCAGCATTTTGTCATTTAACGTCATGGCGGTGAAGCATATCACCCGACGGTGCCATAAACTGAATTATCTGGCCGTTGCCGTGACCAGCTATGAATTTATAGTGTCGCATGTTGCTGGGTATAAAGAAAATGCCAGGGTATGCCAGCACGTCAGGTTCTCTTGGGCAGAGGTAAACAAGCCTCCCTCATCCACCCCAGCTCTACAGTAACACAATGCTAATTTTAAACTGAACAGTCGATATACCAAGAGGCTACATCCAACGTTGAAGAAATGCGGCGACAAGTGACAAATCCGGCTGTTAATAGCTGCTATTAGGTCAGGATATGAAAACGGGTGTGAGCATGGGTTTTAAAATATATGATCGTAAATCACACCAGTAATGAGTCATCAGTTGGCTCATTATTGCCCAATCCTTAGCACAAACATTGTTATAGTACTGGCTGATAATTTCCTGCAGCATGCCAATTGGCTGGCTATTTATTTTTTAATTTACACCGTAATGCTGACAAAATGCAAAATTACAGGGTGGCACATTGTGAAAGCTATGTTATTTTTGGTACAACATTCAGACAACTTTACGCTGACGTACCGGACTACCGTGTACAAGCCGGAACCCTTTGAAAGTACAAAGTTTTGAGGCTGTCGTTCTTCCAAGTTATCGACCCCCCATAGATGTCATATCTGATGATGATCGGACCAAAGCCCCCAAAGAAAATAGGGTTTATGTGTTCCATAAAGAGGATCTTGATCTCTAGAAACTTCTAGGATCCCAGCCAAAAAAGGCAGTCGCCGCCACTCTTCCGTTGTTCAGTAGATGAAATAGAGCAGGCTACATTTTGGCAAAACTTTGCTACTGCAGGACCATAAGACCAGTTTTTTTTAAAAAAAAGTAGCGAACCCTCGCAGCAAGGTCACCAACGAAGTTACTTCATTACTTTAAAAGCCTTGGGGATACTGCCCGGAGTTTGCTCCTAAATGAGATCAATAGTCTGCAATATTATTTACTATCATGCAATTGTGTACCCTATAGACAAGTAAGCCTATTCATATTTTCGTTCCATCAAAATTGAAGGGATCGCCTAATGAGATAACCAATAAGCCCATTCAGCTAATGTATTTATGCCAGACCGAACAAAAATGGGTCAGTAAAGCTTCAACCCTATTTAAAATCACGTCCATTAATACCACCATTTTCACACCATTTGTTGCATCGGACAGCCCATAACAATAGCCCTTAAAATATTACGTGTCGAATCTTCCCAATATTGACAACCATGCAGTTTAGAACTGATTTCTGATGCTATTCATTTTGTACTACTCGCATTTCAATTATGGCTAATAAACCTCCACTTGGCCATCCCCCAAGATAAATTAAGCCAGGCCACCATATCCATCGGCTCTAGAATACTCCATCGGATGAATTTTTCATCAAGGTACTAGATGTAATGAGGTTGGTTGAAACGAGGCTGCCGGAGATTCTTTTCATAGGTCGGTAGGATTGTCCTCAGAGCTCGCAATCAGCCCAATCTTAGCTCCCAGGGTCGACCCTTCCAAACACCCTAGCCAGAAAGTACGGCACAGATTTTTGTCAAAGAAAGGATTGTTATTGCGTGGCCATGGAGTGATGGGTTCGGTGAACGGATGTATAATGTATAGGCCGATTGATAAGTGGGTTCAAGAAATCAATGCGAATATTGGTTGGCTATTTTTGTGGAGTGGTCTTAGGTACGGGTAAATACATTGTTGGTATAGGATAGGGTGTGAAATTTCAGTCAGATTTTTACGGGCATGGTGCAACCTACTGATAAACGGGTGTAAATTTCGGCATGGTTTGCTCATATATATCAGTGTTTGGAACAACAATAGGTTCAAGCTCCTTCCAAAAATATCAGTTACGCCAAAAAAAAATACACGCCCAACTGAAAATTACAGGAACTATTGGCAGTCACGTTCAGGAAGCATATTTTTGGCTCATGTATTTTCGCAAACAACACGGCCCATGAGATAATACGTTTGAAGGTGACTCCCTGTAAATCCTATACCTAATTAAACTTACCGTTCGTAAGAATGAAACATCATCCTGTTCGGATCCTCCTTCGTTTTCCGCCATGTCTCCAAATGCACGAGGTCACCCTCCTTATGGCAATCCGGTGACCTGTGCCTTTTTGACCAGTAACTGAACTTTCACTGCAACACTTATATCACCCCACCTCACAGCACAGCACCGCACAGCACCGCATCCAAACCGGTCTCTCCAGCCCCCCCTTGAAAAGACCGGTCCGTGTGCTGCCCCGTCCTGCAGCAGACTGCAACTCGGGCCGTGGCTGCACTCGACGCCCACCAGCCCTGGAAACGTCTCGACGCCCGCGGCGGCGCCCACTATGCTTCCCTCCAAAATTTCAAACCTGCGAACACAATTGGAAATGTAGGGGTTCGGAATATATTTGCACCGTGATTTGCACCCACCTGATATGTGCTAGGAATGTGGGACGTAGATCGTGAGCTGTAGATTGTTTAGCGGTCGCAATTTATTCATTAGTGATCCGAGCCAGCAATGGCTTTGGCAATGGGAGCCATTGTGGCAACTACAAGGCATCCAGTTAACCTTCCTTCCGTGCGGATACAGTGCGGATATCTTCAGCGGATACAGCCCCTATGGACCGAATGACTTTAGGGCACCGACTTTAGTCTAAGAAGCGTAAGTCGCAGTTGTAATGTGATTACGAAACTGGCCATCGTAACTTATGGGATGAGGGCCATGTGGTGTCACCGTGGGTGTCACGTAGAATCTGACTGAATCAAACATGGCGGACGAAACGCTCAATTTTCCTGTGAAGCAACATCGTTGGCGGTATGACTGAAGATGGCGGCGCACATGAAGGCCACCCTATGACTGGAGTTGGTTGGAAGAAGGGCGCTGATGAAAAAGACAGGGGCATGGACGGGGAGCTGTTTATTGTTAACCAGCAGGGAGAGATTACATTTCAAGGGATAGGTACGTCCAGGCCAAAACGTGTCACAAAATTGAACGGAGACAGGCGAATTTTGCCCACAACAGCTGAGGATGATGCAGTGAAATCTTAAAAAGACCATTAGTCAAGTTTGGTTTGTTCCCAAGTTGTGTCACACTTGATGCAAACGTGTGGAGCACGGTAAATTTTCTTGCAATTGAGTCTGCTACATGGATGGTTTCACTGGACCAGTAAATATATCATGCGATAACATCTTTAACAACATTTATACAACAATTATGACCTTCGCAGATGGGCTCACTCCAAATGCATCGGACTGCAAACCCTTCGAGTTCAGCAAAGAGGTTAAGCGCCTCAAAGGATTGGACCCTCCTCCGCTTTGGGTATTCTGCACTTTGATTTTTGGCACAACATGATTTTTTGGGTTAACACACATGCTACAACAGAATCCAGCAATTACTTGTAACATCAATGAATCTGGATAACAGTCAAGAGTAAAAGTTTCTGGACATCTGGTTCAGCTAATCCTTCCGAGATGGATTTATTGAGCCAGTAATAAATTGGCAAATGCACGTGTGAGATATTTTGAATGTAGACAAATGCAACTCTTGATTAAACCTGAACTTGAGTCAGCTGATCACTCCATATGAAGGGGGTCTATTAATCCATACCAGTGGGATTACTAATCCAGGGGTCCATTTTTGGGAGGTACATCTATTCCTTTACGAGTTTATGATGTAGTGCAGGATAGAGGGTAGAGCAAGTGACATGATAGCATAATCACACAACAATGCAGCCTTTGGAGAAGAAATTGTACCACTATAAGAACATGTGGTGGCAAAACCAAGTAGATAGGGTTAAGGACAGCACATTCAGATTCCAGTGGGGCACCTCCTTGCAATCTATTTTAAATCCATATGCCTGTGCCAAATAAAGGTGCCCAACATTACTGCTTTGCATTGAATGTGAAAGAAGATGAAACATATGCACAGATATTAAGCCACAAAACAATGCAGATAATATTACTTGTGTCTTTTAAACAGGCATCTACCAAAAACTTACACCACCACATCAAAAGAAATGGACTCTACTGGGTGTATGCTACAAGAAAAAGTGACCATGACACATCAGCATTTGTCGTAACTGAACTTCTTGAGAGCTTCCATCGGCTGTGTGCCCAATTTTGCGGGGATGTTTCGGAAGATACCCTTCTCAAGAATCCTGTCCTACTGTTGGAAGTCTCGCTTGAAATTATGGTAATCTATTCTCATGGCCACTCTTTAATTGCAAGGAAATATCTACAACCCTCATGGCCTGACTTATGAGCTGCGAGAGCACACATGGCAAACCAATCCACTTCCAACTTCATAATTCAGGCCAAGATGTTTGTTTTGTAGAATGTTGTGCATGATTTTATTTCCTTGCGCATTGTTTTGCAGAATGGAAACTTCATTCAGTTGACGTCTCCAGAAAGAGTGAAACTTCACCTCTACGCCACCCCAGTGGTCACGCGTGACCAGGGCTGCCCTCCAGAACAGTCTCCATTTGCAAACCCAAAGGTGGCTCCAAGCACTGCGGCCAACAAGAGTGTCTTACATCGGCCAGCAGCGGACGAGGAGGCCATCTTTGTGGATGTCATAGAGAAGGTGTCTGCTGTGGTGGGAGCAGATGGGGGTCGGGAGGAGTGCAAAGTGACTGGCATTGTGCGGGTGTCCTACCACATGAGGCACGCCAATGACGTGATGCTGATGCTGTCCAAAAACGTTGCTCTCCTAGAGCCTGGTAAAGTGATGGATCCAGGAATGATTTCAATATACAACTGGACTTTGCATGGAAATGCAACTCTGGCTGACAAGGGTCGCCTCCGTCTAGTTCCAACTTTAGGTCAATCCACAGTGCTCAAGTATTCTTTCCCTGACCCTCGCCTGCCAGTCACTCTCTCTCATGCAGTGCACAAGAAGAGGTAATTGCACTAGATTATAAAAATGAAATTGGTCCGTACGTTACGTAGAGATCCCTTCAAATAGTATTACAACATTAAACAAAGTTTTTGTATCATGATCACTGAGCATTCCCACTTCTTTGTGACATTTTCCATTTGTGATGAGTCATACCAGCACTCAAAAAACTTTCGACTTTGGAGGTTTTCGGAATATCAGATGAAAAATTCTCAACCTGTAGCGCACATTTAATTATATGACAATAAATCACTATCTTTTGTGATGCTGCATGGGCTCAACTTGGCCCCCTTTGCCCATACATTCATCTGGTGGCTGCAAAATATTGATCAAGTATTTTCTTTCTGTGCAGCAAAGATGCAGATGTAGAACTCACCATACGGCTGGACATCCCCTGGACACTGGTGGCTCCCTTCATAAGTGTCAGGATGTGTGTCCCACCATCCACTTCCGCCATGATGCAGAGCCTGGATGGTTCATGCCAGCAATCAGCTGAGTTGCTCAAGAAGGACAGCACAGTCACTTGGTCCCTCAAAGGAATGCATGGGAACACTTCCGCCACTGCTCGATTTAAGGTTGTCCCAACAGCAGGACTTTGTAAAAATATTGATCACTGAACATTCTGTAAGAATGTCATTAAAAACTATAATATACAAACTTAAAGAATAAAATGACTACCAGTTCAAGGTTATAATGGCAAGCATTGCATCTAGCCTGCACTAGTTTTATTTGCCTTTTACGTCAATTCAACTATTATGGACTCTGCACCAATCTTACCAAAAAGTGATCAGTATTCTCACAAAATCATGCATTTCTTTTTTTTTTTTTTTAAGTAATTGTCTCCAATGATCATAATGTATCTGTATGTCCATATTCATATTCACTGCTCACTGTTTCGAAAAACTACTTTGCAGCTTGTGGATGCCTCTGGCAATGTTGGACCTGCAACAATCCAGTTTGAAGTACCTATATCCACTTCTGGCCTGCAAGTTGACTCCATCCAGGGTGTGGCACAAGGGATGAAGAAATGGGTGCGACATGTGACATTGACTGATTCATACACATGTCGATTCACGTAATAAATCTCTAAACACGGCCTTCATACTTGAAATATTTGACATAGTTGTCATATTCTGCCTTGAAGACCTCCCTGGTCGCAGCTGGTAATGAATTATCCAGCATGGTTATGCCATGCTCATCGCATATGTCCAGGAATGAGTGCATCATCCTTGCAACCCGCTCTTTAAGTTCAGGGTGCATTGTGTATGTCTCGAACTGCTTTGCAATTACTCCGATGCTGTATGGTGCTGTTTTGCAAAATTCAGTGGGGTGCCGTCTGATCAAGGTGCACACCCTCTCTAGATGTGGTGGACACTCTAATATGGCATTCAGGTCATCAGCTTGGCGTTGCTGGCAACTGCGTTGTGCCAGAGCAACAATGCACTGGTGTACTCCTTGCATGTACGCTGGAATGCGCTCGTGAACAAGGGTATCACGGTGCAGCAACAAGTTGTTCCATAGCAAGCACAAATCTCGGAATGCATCATGAAATCCTAGGTCTGACATGTCGGCCAGAGGTATGGAAGCTGCTGTGTGCAGGGTCATGCAGACAACTTCTGGAAACAGGTGAAGCTTATGTACCCCGACTGCAGCAGCCTGCAGTTGAAGTAACGGTGAAATCACTTTGCGCAGGTACTCTGCATCAGGTCGTGATTCAGACAATACCATTTGGGCCTGTGGTATTATCTTGTGAAGGGCAACTGACACGCACTTCACTCCATCTTCAGTGAGCAGGTTGGTGGTCAGTATTTGGGTCCAGAAAGAGGCATACTCAGACAGGTCAGGTGGAGTAGCCGGTGTTGCATAGGCTTGCTCCAACATCTCATAATAACGGGATAATGTACGCATCAGGATGGGGGTATCACGGTACAAAACTTGATACACGTGAACTCCTTGAACGTTGGAATTGCAAAGCTTTGTCTTGAAGTCAGATGGGAGAGAGTCACTGAGAGATTCAAAGTTTCTGCAAATGCTTTCAAGGAACATACTTGCAACTGGCCCTGGATTGTCAAAAGCACGGTTGACAACCCCTGTTAACATTGCCTTCCCATCCTCTTCCAGCAGCTCTTTGTCCATCAAAAATGCAAACCCCAACATCAGCTCTGTTCTCGCAGCCTCAGGGGTTGGCTCCGTGTTGACTTCAGCCATCTTCATGAACCCTTTCTGGAGGGATTTGAAGTGCCTTGCACACCTCTTGCGTCGTCGCACAGGAGTCTTTTTCCTGGTTGTTTCCTGTAAATGGTAAGGGGGGGTAGGTTAGCACTCTGAGGTGACAGTAAAATAGGTCCACCAATTAGACAACAATTCTTTACCCCATGCAAAGCCTTTGTCAGTAGGATGGTAACCTCTCCGTATGTGCCCTCACAGCCTCCAGCCTTCATCCACTGGCTCAGCTCCTTAACTGCTCCCTTGAGGCTGCACAAGAACCGCTGCGTCTTCACTCCCTGCTTCACCACCCTCTCCAGCATGAAATTTCTTGTTTCATTCTGCTGTCCATCATGTCTTGCCAGCCACAGAATGGAAGCTCCATCCAGGAAGTGGCACACTGGAGGCTCCCTACCATCCATTACTCCAGCCAGGATAGACTCCAACTTCCCAAATACTTCTATATCCAACTCTGCAATATCTCTCTTAATTGAGAGCACACTCAAGAATGTGAGTACCTTAAGTGGTGGGCTCAAGTGTGACAGAGGCAAGTTCAAGATCATGTCTAAGTATGGCTGTATAGAACTGCGGTTCAGTCCAGAAAGCTCTTCTGCATCTGAATTTGCCACTGATGCAACATCCATCAGCCAGCTCCAGGAGGCATCATGATAGAAATCGTCCATGACACGACCTGCTTCCATGACCTTGATTCCATCTAGAGCCTCCACCACCATTTTGGACAAATGTGGCTTGCCTTGCTTTCGCCCCAATTTGGCCACACTGCCCTGCAAAGCATGAAACAGCATCCCAGACAAGAGGTCACGATCTTCCTTAAATTCTGGGTTATTCCTAATTAGGTTGGTCCATTCTGGGCAGCCATGGACGAATTGGCGAGTAGCATGGCGGCATATCTGCAGAATCTGGGGTGAGCTCAGGTGGTGTGATAAGAAGGTCAAGTCACGGCAGAGGACCAGACTACACACCTCCAGGTTGTTCAGGAGGAAGTTCATTGGTGGGTGGCTCACAGGAGAACCAAACAAGTGCATTGCTTTTAATGTCTGAACAGTGAGTTTCGACTGAAAAAAACAACAACATGCAAATAATTTTTATAGCATTGAAATTAAAATCATATGAAAAGGCTCAGGAAAAAAATGACCTTTCCTGATATCAGAATATTTACCAGGCACATGTGACCCAGCTATCACTCGAAGTATTTTATTAAACTCATTTAAGTAGTCCGCAGACATCAGTGGGTCTGCGGATCACAGGTTTAAGACCAATTTGCAACAAGAGATCAACAAGCTTAAATACTCTTTCCTTGTTAATCAAAATTTGTCTTGAGTGTTTCCAGCCTGCTGATACAGTTTTTTAAAAAAAATCCTGTTTGTGAACAAGCCAGATCATAGTATCATAATGTTTTTCTTGCAATTTTTTTGTGCTTTTCTCAATTTTCCGAACTGCTACAATTTACTATGATAATATCATCATCATCATCAACATCACGACATTTCCCTATGAGGGGTAGTCAGCGATGATAATATTACAAGTAAATATCAACTCAGGTAATATATCGGTGTGTCTGCTAGTCTGCACGGCACATATGGCTTAGGAACTGCCCATAAGAGCGTGATTGTACTTCATCATTGCTTTTCGTCAATTTTAAGTCATCTATTTTATTTGCAAAGCTAATATTAGGAAAATAATTTAGATCGATGTTGCATGAAATCTCCTGTGGTTAAAAAGAACATTCTTGACACTCACCCACAATTGCAAGCATGGGGCCTCTCCAAAGTTGCCAACCCTGTTGCCAAGCAGTGTCCACTCCTCTGCATTCATGTAAGGATGAATGGGATGAAATGAAAATGTTCCAGGGGCATTTCCAATCCCTTGAAGTCCAGAGTATGTGTGGCTGAGTCTCTTCAGGAGGATGTGGAGCTCACCCCAGCAGAAGGCTAGGTGCAGGAAATTCTTCGTAACCAGCACATCCTATTGAGCAATGAAAATTATTAACATAATAAGATCAGAGTCTGGCATTGCAATTACTGTGTGACACAGCTCTAAAGTGCGGAAAACTAAACAACGATCTGACGTCATCATGGTTTCCATGGAAATACCCTCACATAACAATATGAGTAAACAGTGTCAACAAAAAGAAACGATGTAAGAAACGATGACGTCAGATCGTAATTTGGTTTTCCACCCTATACATCGGTCTTGACTCTCAAATTATGAGTTAACGTACATGCTCCCTGGTCAAGAGAACCTTCCCCATCTTGCTAAGTGCTTCCACTCCCAACTTCCGCATGTAATCTGACACGCTGGTGGCAATGGCCAGGGGGACAGAGGCATCAACCACCTTGGCGTTCATGAGTAGCAGGCCAAATATAGTGACGTTGGCCTCCAGAAATGATACGGTCTCTGGACCATAGTCTCCATCCATGACACGCTGGACTGATTCCTCAGCCAGGTTGTGGTGCAGACAACGCCACGTCTCCAGGACCTGACCAGATGGCAGGAGGGTAACAATTTGACTCATTTTGACCTCCACCTTCTCCGGCATGCTCCACAGGACTGCTTCCCCAGGAGCACCAGAAAACAAGCATGTCCTGAGGTGTATAAGCAAGTGGGCCACCAGCTTGGGAAACCTCTGCAGCCGGAACATCAGCTCTGTTATGACTACGACTAGATCTGCGGTGGCCTCCTTCAGCTCCGCATCCGCCTCTGGCCCAACCATCACAGCACCAAATATGGCTGGCAGATGGGGCTCCACCAGTGTCGGGTGGAGCTGGACAAACTGGGCGAGAGCAGAGCAGTACGTCGGGGTGGACTGTGTGGAGTCGAGGAGCTTCTGGAGCACGGTTTCCGCCCTGTGCACCACATCCTCCGCGGTGAGTTGGTCGAAGCCATCCGGACACACTTCTTTCAGGATCTGGACCAGTACGGCAGCGGTGTCCTCCTCCTCTTCGGCCACCACGTCGGCCGGCAGCTGCGGACTCATGCTCGGAACACCTCACCGGTCAAGTCTGATGTAAAGGGAGAGGCGCGAAGCAGCGAGGCAGAAGGACTCAAACCGAGCGACGAACCACGTGCGGCCGGATTTCTTTGACGGACACTGGACTGCGCCATCTTTCAGGGTTGCCAGGAGCAGTGCCGGCGAGCAGTGGGGTATAGGGGGGGAAATGGATTTACCCCTCTACGTACACGCGATTTGCTAATAATTTATGATAAAATTGCAAAATATATGTTTATACAATAAAAATTTACGCTTATTCGCATGAAGCTCCTTGAGTGCGTCTGCTAACCTTGGCGCGGCAATCCAAAGGTGTGGTGTGGTGCCATCATTAGCTCTTGGTGCCATTAATTACCTTATGGCGTGCAAAGTAATAAAAATGCATTTGGTTGAAATTATTATTGTTTTTATGTCACCAATACCCTCCCTCAGGCCATACATTCAGCATTCCCTTTTCTTCAACCGTTGCAGTTTATTGCTGCTGACTAGCATTGATCCTGGAACGGATCATCTGAGCCTTGATCTTGGCAAGACATCCTGAAACCATCCCCCACATGAGACCCAAAAACAACAGTACTACAATACCCATGAAGCTGTAGACGTCAATTGTGAAAAGGCTCCATCCTGCAAATATAGTGAACAATGCAATGTTTGTGCCACTTGCAGAGGAAGAAGAATCATGTCTACAATACCTTTAGTAACTTTAGCATATGCAAAGGCCTCCATAGGGCCCAGAGGAGTATTGCAGGAGCAAATGTAGAATCCTTCATCCAGTGCAGTGGTATTGGCCACTCGCAGAATTGACTTCCCTTCATCATGTTCAATTGACACACGTGGGTCAGTAGCGCAGTTAACAACAGAGTCTCCGAAGTGGGAACCACGCTGCCACTCAATGGTGGATGATGGAATTCCACCTACTTCACAGCTTATCTCCAGAGTATCGCCACAGATGAACTTCACAATCCCATCTAGATTTACATCCACAATATTGACCCAGGCCTTGTCTGAAAAATTTCACTTACATGCAGACAGATAGTCATTTCCCACAATCAGAGTAGACCAAGTTTATACTGACTGGTATTTTCGATGGTTTGCACCTTGGACCGTTTGATGAAAGGGAAGATGTGTGCATGATTGGCCCTATTCTCAGACTGCAAGTTCTGGATGAACATGGAATTTTTCTGGTTGAAGGTGGCTCCCAAGCGACGATATCCTTCAGCTAATGTGTCACTTCTGACCCTTTTTTTGAACAAGGCAAAATAATGTACAGTATGTTCCAAGTATTGGGGTATATTTATCACAAATTTCTTCAAAAGTTGTTATTTTCGTGTATTTTATTGTACCCTGATTGAGGTGCCCAATTATGTGGCTACTGCTATCAAGCTGCTATAATTATATTCAACCATGTAATGTTTCCAAAATCGATATGCATTGACAACATACCATATGATCTTGTAGGCATCTGTGGTTCCTGAAACCTTGCAATTCAGAGTCAGGCTCTCCTTTTGCACTGCCACCTGAGTTGTGTTCCATTTCTCTGATTTACTAGCTGCAGACTTCTCCTGCAATCCATCTTCTGTATTGGACAGGGTGAAAAATGACCAGATAATTCATCCCTTAACTTTAGGTACAATATTACAATAGAAAATCACCTGAAACCAACACGGTGGCACTCATGGAGATTGAGCGCATGACTGCTGAGCAGGTGTAGTAACCAAGGTCAGACTTTTGGGCATTGTCCACATGGAGGATGGAGCGTTCATTTTGAAGTTCAAGCCATGTATGAGGTTGCCACACTTTTAGAACCTCAGAGCCTATTTCACAAAATAATCATTATTAAGAGTCTCTCTCTCGTCTCTCTCCCTCTCTCTGCCCACCTTTTATCCACTTGATCAAACGGGGATCAAATCCAAAGGCTCTGCAGGACAGATGAAAATCCTTGCCCTCTCCAAAGGTGTAGGTGTCTTTCCACACAGGAGCTTCTATGCCAATCCAAGGCTTCCCTTAAAAAATCAGTACCGTATTTAATTTCTGATAAGCCTATATATATCATTATTCATAATAACTAGCTTTGTGAGTGACTTCTACATTGCCAGCACTGTTTATTTCAGTGGTATCCAATTGGGGGGTCGCGGGCAGGGTCGTGGGGAGTCGCGAGCCTTATTGGTTCACCTTTTTTTATTTTGCAATTTTTGTGTCAATTGAACCATTTTTGCAGCCGTACAGAGTGTATGTTTTCTGGAAAGGGGGCAGTAGAAGGGGTTGGGGGAGGGAAGGAAGG